>PVKZ01005724.1:0-47404 GCA_004027375.1 Macroglossus sobrinus
GAGGGAGGACGACAGGAAGTGGAGACACAGAATCTGGGGGACCTGGTGCAGGCTGCCAGACAGGGGCGTTGGCCGGGCTATATCTGGGCTTTGAGACGAGCTCTGAAGGGTGAAGGATGCTCTGTGCGTGGCGAGCTGTGGGGAGGGTCTTCCCAGCTTGGGGAGGTGAGTGAGGCCCACGTGTGCACACGCAGACTGGCTGCTGCTGACTGGCCTGTAGGAGAGGCGAGGGAGGGGGGCGGCCCGCTTTCGGGCTGGTGAGCACCTACACTTAGGGGGGACCCAAGTTCGTAGCGTGCTCTGCTGTGATCAGGTGTGGGGCGGGCTCTTGGCAGAGAAGGCTGACTGGGTGGCCGAGGGCTTCTGCCTTCAGAACAGGGCTGGGGACCCCTAAGAGGCCTGCAGTGTCCTAACGTCTTTACTGAGGTCGGAAGACAGAGGTCTGGGGTGCACACTTTGAGGGAGGGTTCCCACCCGGATCTCCCCGGATGTGAAGCTCGGATGGGGAGTCCCTTCTGGAGAGCAGGCCCGTCAGGGAAGAGAGAGAGCGGCCTCACCCCATTCCCTCAAGGTTGAGATCCGCTGACCTATACCTGCACCACCTGGGAAACGGCCCTCGGCCACGTGTGGCCGTGAAGCACTTAAACTACAGCTGGTCCACACCGAGATGTGCTGTCAAGTAGAGAACACGCCCCAAATTCCAAAAAAGACTTTTAGTGTAAAAAAAAAAAAAGCCCAACGTCTCATTCACAATTCCTAGATTGATCACACAGTGAAGTTATCCTATTTTCTACATATTGAATTAAAATGTATCATTAAGATTAATTTCACCTGTGTCTTTCCACTTTAAAAAAGTGCCTCCCTATGCAGGTCGCACTTTCTTTCTGTTGGAATTTGAACGAAATGAGAGACACGCGGGGTTGAGGGGGGAGTTTCCTTCCGCCCCACGTGACGTGTGGGCTGCCTCAGGCCGTGCCATGATTTCTCAGGCATCAGGGGCTCTGATTTCTGGAAGGGAAGCCATCGGGAGCAGAGCCGGAAAGGCGAGCGGCCTTTTCTGGTCGGATCTGGCTGGAAACGGCGGTCAGAGCTACCTACAGCTTGTGTTTGGCTTTGGGTTTTGTGACTGAGCGTGAGGGATGTGCAGCCAAGCACACTCATGGTTCAGCGACATGGAGAAGGTGTCAGGCTGGGTGCACAGAGCGCTGGGCTGGGGGAGCTTACATACATACGGGGGGCTGGCAGGCTGCCAAAAAGGAGCCCCGCTCCTGCACGGGGCGACCACGTGATACACGGATGCCAAGGGCGTGGATGCAGGCCCTCGTCAACCCAGCTGTGTGAACCGGCACGGAACACCTGCCCTTGGGCGGCGCGTCCCACACGCCCAGGCCCCTCTCCGCTGAGGGGCTCCCTGAATGCTCACGGTCCCAGCACGCACAGCGCACCGAGCCGGGTCCCTGTCCTCGGTGCATCTGACCCTCTCTTCTCCGAGTCACCCGAGCACGGAGCACTCACGAGGAAACAGGCTCAGCGGGGCACGGTGTCTTGCTCGGGTGACAAGCGAAAACGTGTCAGAGCTGGGACCGGAACGCAGGCGTCCTGAATGACAGTCACCGCGCTGGTGTTTGTACACCTGCAGCGGCCGGCGAGTGACGGGGACCACGTGATTATCGTTTATTGAGTATCTATCATGGGCCCTTTACATACATCGCCTCTTTGAATCCAAGGGAGATATTAATATCCACCTTTTACAAATGAGAGCATCAGACTCTGGGTTAGGGCTCCACTGGGTTGCTGAAGAGAAGGTTCTAGGCTCGCTAAAGGAAAGGAAAGGAAAGGAAGGGGAGGGAAGAGAGAGAATTTGAGAATGTCCAAGGTTGCTTAATTAAGCCTCCTGATCACCCCGAGAGGCTAACGAGGTTAAGGGACCTCTCAGGGTCCTGATGCAAGTGACTCCAGAGTTGCAACTTGCCTCCAGGTCCACTGACCTGGCATCCTGCTCCTGAGCCCTCACCGACAAGCCAGCCTCCTGTCCGCACCCTCACCCTGTTCCCTAGAGGCCAAGGTAGGGGAGAGGGTTAAGGAGCAGGGGCAAGAGGGCAATGTACTGCTCAAGGAACCCCAGCCTTGAGACTGAAGAGGGGCAACAGGGCCGATGGGGTGGGAAATAAGACATGAGAAGACACGTAGGGTGTGTCTTAGTCAGCTCCAGCTGGCACAGCAACATACCTTAGAGTAGAATACCTTCGGCTTAAACAACAGACGCTGATTTTCCGCAGCTCTGGAGGCTGGAAGTCCAAGATCAAGGTGCTGATCAACTTGGACTCTGATGAGGACCCTCTTCCCACTTTGCAGACAGCTGCCTACTTGCTGTGTCCCCACATGGCCTCTGAAGAGAGAGAGAGAGAGCGAGAGAGAGAGAGAGAGAGAGAGAGAGAGAGAGAGAGAGAGATCTCATTCTTTCTTCCTCTTCTCATAAGGCCGCTAATCCTGTTGGATCGGGGCCCCACCCTTCCGAACTCATTCAACGCTAATCCCCTTCTGAAAGCCCTATCTTCAAATACATGTGCATTATGAGTTAGGGCTTCAGAGAATAAATTTTGGGGGGGACACAATTCAGTCCATAACGGGGCAGTTGCTCTAGGAGAAGGGACACTCCAGTTCATCTCGACCCCTTGGAGCTGGCAAAGATGAACAGAGAAGAGGATTTATCCTAATGTGCCTCTGAGTCACACCTCCTGGGTGACCTATGGGCCACAGCGTCTGCTTCAGGGGCTGTTGTGACCACTGGCGGACTTTAGGGGTACGCAGGACGGCCTATAATTCAATTTCCCCACCTCTGACCCGCTCACTGACACGAGGCAGAATCCAGTGACACTTGCCGCTGGTGCCACCCGAGTGTTTCCTGGCTGTTTCCTCTGCTTTGAGCTTCCGGGGTCAGGAGAAGGGCGGGCAGCCAGAGGTGCCACCTCCCCCCGAAGTTAGCATTGCCAGGTCTATTCCCGGCAGCCACGCTTCTCCCCTCTGCAATTACCAACGAAACGGTGACAGAATCCAAGAGGGACCCAGAGAGAAGCTGGTCTCCGCCTCCTCAGACATTCCAGAGCAGGGTTTTGTGAGCGAGAGCCCCATTTATTTGAAGGAAACTCCCTGGTAGGATACGCACTCAAGTTTATCAAAGAACAACAAATGATTTTTGTTTTAAATAGTATTTTTTTCCCAAAGCCTGTGTGGGCCCAGTTTTGAGCCCTGGCATGGAGTCTGGATTTGAGATGAGGCTGTCATCATTCTAGAATGTAACCCTAAACATTTCATTTTTCCAAGCATGGGCGTCCTCATGTGTAAAACGTGGAAAGAATTTCAAGAATGTTGGAGGTCGCATATGCCAAAGTGCTTCAAAGATAATGTAAAACGAAATCAGACATCGTTATTCATAATAATCAGAGTCATTCCCACCTTGAAGTGTTTACAGACATCTTATGAAAGGCAAATTTCATGTATAGCAAGGCACCTGTCACATGTCAACACGTGTCCCCCCGTAGAGATGTTGAAGTCCGTACCCCTGGCACCTGTGAATGCGACCGTATTTGAAAATAGGGTCTCCGCAGATGATAAAGGTAGGAAGAGGTCCTTAGGGTGGGCTCTGATCCAGTATCACTTGTGTCCTTATAAAAAAGGGGAAATTCGGACCCAGAGACAGAAACATGCAGAGGGAAGATGATGTGAAGACACACGTTGGAGCCACCTACACGCCAAGAAACAGCCTCCTGCAGAGGCTGGAGGACAGGCCCGGAACAGACTCTTCCTCACAGCCCGTGGGAGGAACCAATGCTGCTGACACCTTGATCTTGGACTTCCAGCCTCCAGAACTGAAACAATAAATGTCTGTCACTCGAGGTACCCCGTCTGTAGTGCTTTGTTCCAGCAGCTCCAGGAAACCAATACGCCTTACTCTGAATTTGCTTTCTTACTTGCTCTGGTTTCTTAAATGCCAAAGTACTTATTGAGAAACTCCTATATGCTCTCCCTCCACTAAGGGGTGTAGAGTCCTTGTTCTGAAGGTGCAATAGACACCAAAAGAGACCAGGTTGTGTCTCACCTGAGGGAGACACACGCTTTTTCAGAAGTTCAGAGGACAGAAGAGTACAGGTGAGCTGAGAGGCTGGAGGGCTAGGTGAGAGCTGAACGGAGCCTTGAGGAACAGGTAGGTTGCAGACGGGTGGGGAGAGAGGGGAGGTCCTGCCAGGTGAGGGACCCGGCCAGCAGCCGGGGCGCAGAGGTCCGTGTGAGAGGCGGGGTCTGGGAACTCTGCTTCCGCCGTCTCCGTTAGCTTCTCACTGTCCACCCTGCCTCTTGCCTGCATCTGCCATGCTCTCCCCTCTCCATCTTTCCAAAAACCTGTCGCCGGCTCTGTGAGCCTTTCCTGACGCTCTTGCCAAGAGCTGGGTTTGCACGCGGTCACAGCTCAGGCCTTGATGACGGGGATTATTATTGTGCTTTGTGTGGCAGAGACATCGTGACGCCCTCAGCAAAGCGACTGTTTTGCCTGGCTCCTGACGACCCGAGACCCTGGCCAACGCTTTCCTCTTGCTGGAGGCTGCAAGGCGAGGGGCCAGGGGAGGCTTGGAAGCTCCGAAGGAGGGTGGACATCTCCAGATGGAGGATGCCGGGCTTCCTGACACCTGTGCAGAGTCTTCTCCATGTCCCCCAACCTGCACTGGAGTGGGCTTAGGGGGCGTGACCGCAGCAGAACATAAGTGACGCATGCTAACCCAGCGTCTGCAGCCACCCGGCTGATGGGCCTGGGCCGGGCATCTGATGGACGGCCCCTCCCCTGGAACCCTCCCCTCTGCATGGATATGCTGCAGGGAGCCCATGAAATGACCTTGACCGCTGGTCTCTGCCGAGAAGGAAAGATGGCACCCCAGCTATGGCATCACCACCGTGGGTGCCTCTGATGCTCACGTGATCCTCACAGCAGGGCCGAGACGAGACCAGCCACCTCTGGGGCTGTTTTCGCCTTCTGCTTACAGAGGGGTCTGGGCTGGGACTGCCTCGCCTGCCAGTCCCCAGCCAACTGCCCCTCGAAGCCACCCACCCGTTTCCCTCCGCAGCCTCCTGTGGAGTGGGAGTTCACTCACTTGTGTTTTTGTGGGGGAGGATTTGAGTTTTCCCCTAGAGACGCCAGGAAGACAGTTTGTCTCAGCCTAACACTAACGCCCAGCGCCTCATTTATGGCTGTTTCTGTGGTTACCTTTCTTCAGGGATGTTTGGGGTAGGTGGCGGTGCTCGTGGTGGGCGTGTGTATATGTTTGTTCTGAGGCCTGGATATGCAGGAGCTGCTGGATGAGGGGTCCCTTTCACGCCTGTGCCATTGTCAGGGGTTGAAGGCAGTCTGCAAGATACAGGTCTGCCTATCCCAGGAGGCCACCTGTCCCTGGGGCTGCGATGCCAACCAGGCCCCTAACTCAGCAGAGACTGAGAACCCACAGCATGTCAGGGAGGGAGGGGCCGAAAGGAGCCTGCTCCTCCTCCTGCCCATTTTACAGGTGGGGGAACCTTGGCCAGGGAGTCTACGGGGCCTGTCCAAGTGGCCTGGAGTCTGCCAAGTCAACTAGGGCCGTGGGCACGTCTCCCTCCTTCCGGGCCCAGGCTCCTTCCTTGACCGGGGCGCGGGAAGGCTGGTGGTACCTGCTCGAGGAAAGGGACGGACGGTAGGGGGTGGGAGGCGGAGCAGGGACAGTGGGGCCTGGCAGGCGGCCTGGCACCACTCTGCCTCTTCCCCTTCTGGGCCGCCCGGGCCCTACTTCCTGCAGAGGACTCCGGAGGCGGGGAACCGGCTACGGGGCCGGCCCCTCCCGGGCGCCGCCTCCTGGCCTCTCCCAAACCCGCAGGCCAGAGGCCAGGGGTTTGGGAGGCGGACTCGGTGCCCGGCTCCTCCCCTCGTCCGAAATCCCCGTGGGGCCCGGACAGGGTTAGGGCCGCGGCGCCGCGGGGAGCGAGCGAGAGAGGAGGTATGCGTCAGGGGTACGGGAAAGGGCTGGGGTCCCGCGCGGGGGGGACACGGTGGGACTCGAAGGGGGCGTGGCTCCGGCCGGGGGCGTGCTCGGAGCGGCGCGCGGCGGGCGGGGACACGGCGGGGGCGCGGCCAGCCGGGGGCAGGGCCGCAGGAAACCGGGCGCCCGCCCCCGCCGCGCGCCCCGCCCCCCGGCCCCCGCCTCCGGGCCCCGCCCGCGCGTCCCTTCCTTCCCGGGGCCGGCGGGCGGGCGGACGCGCGGACGGACGGGCGCCGCCACGCCGCTCCCTCGCTCGCTGCCGGCTTCCCTTTGTCCTCCTGGGCGGCGATGAGCTCAGGGCTGGCGCGGCGGCTGCGGGCTCCCGGAGGCCCGCGCTCCTAGCCACCCTTCCCGGCCTGGGCGCGCGCGCGCGTCGCGGGAGGCGGCCCGCGCCGGCCCCAGCGCCGCGGCGCCCAACTTGGGCTCGGGGAGCCGGCGGTCGGCGTCCCGCGCCGGAGCAGGTAGGGAAGGGGCGGGCCGCGGGGGTGCGGGGCTGCGGGGGGTGCGGGCGTGTGCCGCGGCGTCCGCGGGGATCGAGCGCTCTGCGTGTGCGTGTGTGTGTGTGTGCGTGTGTTTGTGTGTGTTTGTGCGTGTGTGTGTCTGTGCGTGTGTTTGTGTGTATGTGTGCGTGTGTGTGTGTGTGCGTGTGTGTGCGTGTGTGTATGTGTGTGTGTGTGTGTGTGTCTGTGTGTGTGTGCGCGCGCCCGTGCGTGCCTGTGTGTTGGGGAGGGGGCGCCCCCGTCTCTCCGCGCGGTGGAGTTGCGGGTGAGGACGGCGGTGTGCCCCTGGGATCGCGCGTACTCCTGGGGCCCCGTGCGTGCACATTTCGGGCTGCGTTTGCGGAGCTGTGTGCGGGAGCGCAGTTGCTGGTTGCCGGGACCGGTGCGGGGCGGGGCGCGCGTCCAGTGCGAGCGGCTCGGCTCGGCTCGGCTGTGCGTGGGACGCGAGGGACCGGGTGGGCGTGGGCGGTCCAGCCCGGCGCGCGGAGCCCGGGGGCCTCAGCGGCCCGCACCGTGAGGCGCCCCAGCACCCGCGGGGACAGTTGGGATCTCCCGAGGCTAGCGCGGGCCTCGGGGACCATCCGGGCTAGCCCTGCGGGAAGAGGGGAGGGGGAGGGCAGGTCCGCGCGGCCCGCGTGGGTCGCATTTTCGCTCTGGCCTGGGGAGAGAGGGTCCAGAGGTCGACGCACAGAGCCCGGTTCCGGAGGCAGGAGCCCCCGCATCCCCGAGACCCGCGCTGTGCTCTGGACCAGACGCGCCACCTTCCCGGGTCGCGATTCGCTTCTCGATCAAATGGGGACAGTTTCTCCCTCGGGGTCTGTCGTGACAGCTGTAATGGGGACGCACTAAAGACAGCTCTGGACCACGCTCCTGGCACACGGTATGCGCTACGCTCATTGTATTGGAGTCTCTTTTTTAAAAAAAAAAAATAGTTTTTTTTTTTCCTTTACCGTGGGTGGGGCTCTTGCATTCCAGCCCCTACGCGTGTTCCGTGCCTCTCTCTCTGGGCCCTAACTTAACCGCGAAGCACCCAGATTCGAGAAAGTTTCGGCGGCTGGGCCCCGCCTCCTCGCCGCACCTCCCCGGCGGCCGCGGCAGGGGCGCGCGCGGGAGCGCGCGGCGCCCGCCCTTCTCCAGCGCGAAGGCTCCTGGCGCGGGAGCTGGCGCCCCTCTCCGGGCCGAGGCAGCGGCCGCGGGGGTCAGGGAGCCCCTTCCTCCGTTCAACAAGTGCCTCGTCTCCGGGGCTCGCAGCTCGAGGAGTCTGAGAGCCATGGTGTGAACGTGGCGCTCCCCGCAGGGACAAATCTTGGGCTCCCGTGGCCTCCTGGCTGAGCCTGGTCGCGCCGAAGGCCGCCCCCTCTGCTCCAGGCCGGTACACGTTCCCCCTGGAGGAAGGCGTTTGCCAGGACAGAGTCCTCCGCACTGGACACCCTGCGACCCCACCTGCTTCCTTCAATCAGCCTCTCGCAGGAGGCTGAGCGTCCGCCAGGAATCCTGCCTCCTAGTCCCACACCTTAGTTTTAAAAAATATTTAGTATTAAAACCCACTCGTAACATTGAACTGCAGGGAACGTGCACATAGCTCTGGCCACGGTGCGCTCTTGGGGAGAATCCCGCGGATGGCCCCATGGCGCGTGCGCAGACCCAGCGGGGCCAGCTGGCTCCGGCTGCCCTGCCACCTTCCGCCAGAGCAGCCAGTGGTTCCTCCCCTCCATCTCTGGGGTTTCTTCATCTCAGGACCCTTCCCAGTCTGAACAACAAATAATCTTTCAACAAGGGAGCAGCTGATCTCACAGGTGCATGAGGCTTTCAAGATGGAGCTGGCATGGAATGGGCAGGGGCAGGGGCGGGCCAGGCTGCTTTCCGAGTGTCCGGTGCTCCCGCTGGTGTTCTCAGGGGAGCTGGCATACTCTGCATGCTTTCGGGCACAGGCGCAGAAAGCTCTAGTTTGTCTCCAGCAGGTCGGGAGCCTGGAGATCTCTGCAGTGATGGCGGGCTGGGGGAACCTTAGAAGCTAAGTTTTCATTGGGATTTCATTCACTTAGAATGTAGCCTATTTCATAAAATGATCTTATACCCTAGAGGAGCAAGGGCTTTTCATCTGAATCCTACTCTTTTCCCTGTAATCGGATTCAATAATGATATTAAAAAAGAAATATGTCTGGCTTTCTCACAAGACAGACCAAAGGCTGTTTTATTATTATTTTTTTTCCTCCCACCTAGCTAAAACCAGCCCTTTGTCTCAGGCAAACCAGTGTTTTGGTCCTCGATCTATTTCTGTTTCACTTTTGAAAGTGCCTGTAATTACTGAGCTCTTGAGGTTTTATTGGATAATGTGCCAGCTTCTGGCTGGCCCGGGGGGCTCTGCCTCTCCTTCGCTGTGGGATAGATACAGTACCGATATCCAGCCTGGCCTGCTCCCTTTGGGTCCACGCTTACGCTTTTTGTACGGTGGAAAATAGATGTCAACATGTGATAATTGGGGAGACTTGGCATCGGGAATCAGGTGCCCAGAAGGTCATTTGACTTGTGGAGAAATAAGGATAAGCCAGAAGAACGCCAGAAGAACAGAGATTCACCCAAGCTTCAGCCGACGATTCGCTCATTTCCAACAAGCCCTCCTAGGGAGGGACTCTAAGAGAAATAAGGAACGTGGACAGAGTCCTTCAGAATTTATCTCAATGCTCCCTTCTGGCCACAGGGCTGTGTTGAATGAGACATCCAAGGACAGGAGTGGACTCCCCCGGTGCTCACGCCTGAGGTGGACCCTCTGACTTACCTAGCTGCATTGCTACCTGGAGCTCCTGTGAATTTTCATTTGGGGGCTGCGCCCACTGCCTACAGGGCCTCCCGTGCACCCTTCCAAGGGCTTCCATTCACATAAAATACCGTGCTGAGTATTTATGTGGGGGGCAGTCTGTGTCCCCATTACTTCTGTGGTCCTTCTTCCAGACTTGTTCTAAGTAAGACCTTGTATTGCCAGTCATGAGTTGGGTCAAGTGCCAAGTTCATAAACACCAATTTTACGAACCAGCAATAATCCGGGATACTAATCAGGAGCCCCAGAGCTTATTTGGCACCAAAGGGTATTTTCCCTGGCAGCTGAGATGTTATCTAGATTGGGATCAGGTTTGTATTAGAATTCAGCATTCCAGTCGGCCCTAAATTATGCTTGTTTGTTGTGGGATTACGCTTCCAGGCCCAGACCTGATGGGGGATTATGTATCCTTTGCTAGTCCGTAGCACCTGATGTCCTCGCGCCTGGGGAAGGAGGCACTATGGACTTTAATTGTGCTCCGCTTGGGGACTCACCATTCTCCCACCGTCTCATTGGGTTTCTCTCGTGTTTTTGTGCCCACATGCAAGGCTGTGCACCTGCTCATCTCATGTGACCCTTTGGGTTGGGTTTCTAATTAAGAGATGACAGAGGATAATTGTATATGGAGATAGCAGAGTGGGCTTAGGGGGCCTCTCTTGGTGCTACTTGCCCTAGGGGGGGAGAAATGTTTCTTCCAAATCCCTTTCCGCCACACGAAGAAGAGGTCGGAATCTAGCGGCATGGGTTTTAATGTAATCAATCATTTCAGGTAATCGATAAATACAGTTGGACAGGTGGATCATTTCTTAGGCACCGATGAGCAAGGTCCGAATCTAAAGAAAATTTTTTTTTTCTTTTATCATCTGAAAAGCACAGTAAATCCTTTTAAGAGAGCCATACCTTGGCCATGTCGTTTCAAGTATAATTGAATTTCCAAGGCGAAGCTTCGTCGCTCTGCATTTATGAGGCATGACTGACTGACTAAAGACACCTCCCAAGAGCGCTCAGGCTCTCGTCCTGCTGCATCCCTCCCCTGCCCACATCCGGGCAGCAAAGATGCCTTCTTGGGTCACTTCTCACGTTCCTTTATTCCCACACTTGCTAATCCACCGCTGTTTTTTTTGGGGTGTTTGTTTCTTCTTAGCAAGCAGATGCATCCCAGGTGGCAGGAAGCCAGGAGACTGGGGTAGGGGTGGCGCATCGGCCCCTCCCCCCTCATTAGAGGAGAAGTGTGAGGAGCGAGGGACCGGGCTCCGACTTGGGCTAAGAACCACTTAGGACTGTGAAGGGCGTCTTCCATGGACAAAGCTGCCGTGATCCTGACGACGGGGGTGCGTGGCTCCCCTCGTGGAAGTCTTCACCGGTTGCCTCTAGACCCTGCTTGCTCTGACCGAAATCTCCCCTTGTCCCCTGAGTCAGGCGCCACGCCAGGTGCATTGACAGGGGAGCAACCTGAGCTCTCCCAACGCTCAGACCCGGTGCTGTGTTCCCTAACACATCAGGCAGAGCCCTCCCTGCTCCCGCCCTCACCCCCCACCCCCCCACCGCGGCACCGAAACCCATCTTCTACCTGTTACCGCAGATGACTCCCCTCTCGTCCTTTGTTACAGCTAGAAATCCCAGGAGTGGTTCTGTGCTCTTTCCTCTCTTTTTTCCGCCCACCTAGTGGGTCAGTTGCCGTCAGTTCCCGTTTGCCCTGGCCCCTCCCGCTCTGGCCCATCCCCATGCCTGCCTCCTTTCCCCAGGAGCAAAGCCTCTCATCCCTTAGCCGGGAGCGGGGCTTCCGGGTCCTTCCCTGCTGTCATGCTGCGGTCAGGTCCGCGTTTAAAACGGGTTTCGTCATCTCGCTGTCCACCCCGCCACCCCCCAGGGTCGTTCTCCTCCCCAGTAAGTGCTCCTCTGAAGACCTGCTGTGTGTGCGCCTTGCGCGGAGCCGGCTCTCGGAAAGCTGGCCGTAGCCTCATCCCTGCCCCAGGTGACAGTGGTCTTGGCCTTGGGGTGGCGAGAGCATCGGGCAGGCCCCGGGGAGCATGACAGGTGCAGTGGAGGGGAGCGTCTTCCTTCCCCGGCCTGGGGCCAGGGGCCTCTGGGAGGTTCGTGGTCTAAAGTGACCTCTAGGAGGGAGTAGGGACAGTGGTTGCAGGTGGGACTGAACTCCTACTCATCCTTGAAAAAAAAATTTTTTTTTTAGCTGAAAGCTTTATTGAGATATGACTTATATACTGTGAGTGTGCCCATCATTGGAAGGAAGTGCACGATTCAGTACTTTCCAGTATTTGCACGGAGGTGTGCAGCCATCACCACGATGCAGTCTCAGAACATTTCCGTCACCCGCAAAAGCTTCCGTGTGCCCATTTATTGTCCTTGTCTGTCCCCACCCTCAACCCTAGGCCACCGCCGACTGGCTGTCTCTAGATTCTCCTTCCTTCCTGCCTCTCCTTGTATAGACGGGGCTTCACGGCCTCATTAGTCTGTAAGTCCCTCAGCCCTGGTGGAGTGGAGGGGTGTCTGCCCTCTGGGGGGCTGGTGCAGAGTCCTGTCACTCAGTGCTTGGGCTTCCTGGCCCCTCGTCCCCACCTAGCGAGGCACTGGGCCCCTGGGAACGCCCAGGCCTGCCGGCCCCACTCAAGCTGGGTTCGCTCACGGTTCTTTTGTGAACTCCCGAGCATCCAGCAGTGTGGGAATTCAGAGGGCAGAGCGTGTAATTGCGCTATGAGGCCTGCTATGTACATTATCCTGGTTCAGCAAGATCGCCTTGGGCCAATGGGCTGAACTCATTTGCAAATGAAAAAAAATTAAGGATGCCCAGAGCAAAGGAAGCCGCCCAGAGCCATGGGCAGACAGAAGCGGCAGCGAGAATTCAGCCCAGTCACTCACCCCTCGGCTTCTATCTGGTAGTAAGGCTATTTCCTTCTGGAGCTTTTTAGGGGCTGATGGTCACTTCTTCCGGTCATGGCCTCCCAAGCAATGTAAACTCCTTTGAGGGCGTGAATGGCACTTGACACACCTTCATATCTGCCCCAGTCCCTGGCTTGCAACTGACCAGGGGGAGTGACTCCGTATAAGTGTCTGGGGCTTGCAACTGACCAGTGGGCGGGGCTCCGCGTAAGTCTGGGGCTTGCAACTGACCAGTGGGCGGGGCTCCGCGTAAGTCTGGGGCTTGCAACTGACCAGTGGGAGGGGCTCCGTGTAAGTGTCTGGGGCTTGCAACTGACCAGTGGGAAGGGCTCCGCGTAGGTATGCGGGTGCGCAGTCTCCTGTCAGAGGCGGGGCCTTGGGGCGGAGGGGGAGGGCCCTTCTAGGCCTCGCGTATTTCAGAATTTCGCTTGTTGCATCCTTTCTTTCTTTGAAGAAAGTAGCATTTTACGGATGTGCAACCCGAGGCCCAGAAGTCGGGTACCCGGTGCGTACAGGCGGTGCTGGGTCTGGCGTGTGGACCCCAGGCCACGCGTGGTCTCAGTTTCGCCCGATGCAGAGAACTTTCTCGGTGGACAGTACGAGTGTCTCGTTTCTTCCTGAGGGTTCAGGGTTCTTAGACCCTGTTTTGCAAGATATCCCCGGGGGAAAACCAGGAAGGGGTCGGGGAAACCTGGGTGTGGGCTCATCTCCGCTCTTGCGTTTACTGGGTGGTGATGCTTTCCGAGCCCGGCTTTGCTCAGGTGCGAAGAGGGTGCTGGGCCCACCTCAGACAACGGCCTGAGACCAGGAGGAAGAGCATCAGCTGAGTCTGGCCGCTCACATGTCTGCAGTCAATGCCGTTGCTACTTATATGTTCCCCGGGAGCACTGCCTTTTCCGCTAGGAAGTCTTTCTTCTCAAGTTCAGGTGTCTTAGGCATCTTTGACCCAGACTGCGGAAGCGCGGCGTCTGTTGTGGGGACCTGTGAATGTGAGCCTGAAGGCTCCGGGAAGGGAGCTGGTCAGCGTCGTGATTTGGAGTTTGGGGAGCTGCCATTTTGGATCGTCCTGGCTCACATCTTCCGAGGACCATCTCTCTTGGGGTCCTTGATGGGGACCCTGAACTTGGGGGCTGCACAAAGTGGTTGGCAGTTTGTTCCTCAGACATAATGAGGTCTGCACCTTTTGGCCCCTGCCCCCCGTGAGTGCTTGGCACGCATTTATGGGTGTGTGTGTGTGTGTGTGTGCGTGCTAGTGTGCCAGGGGTTGACGGGACTCCTGGGAACGTTGGCAGAATTACGATTCTGTGCAGTGGTGTGTAGAGATCACCGTGTTTTTCTCCCAGCAGCAAAATGCTCAGGTCTCTGCTTCCTTCCTGGGCCTTTAACAGACATTTCCAGAAAACGGAATTGGACTGCAGTGCCCCGCCCTTCCCTGTCACTCCCGTCCTTTCCCTTTGCCGTGGTGTGATCCATTTTCGGAGGGCAGCGAGAGCCTCTCAGAATCAGTCACTTGGGTCTCCAAAAACCCTTCCCAGTGGCGTCCAGTTTTCTGTGTTTGTGCGTGTGGCTGGGGAGTCAGTCCCCCCAGAGTGAGTGTGGGGTGTCGGGAAACACCTGCCCCAGTGTGGGGCTAAGGCAGGGCCGAGGATGGGCAGGACGGGTGGCTCCCCACCCCACCACCCCCACCGCCTTCTCCCTTCGTCCCTTGCCGAAGCGTGGCGTGGGGTGGCAGTGGCAGGAACAAGGCTTTATTAAAAATCCTTCAGTCGTGCAGTGCCAGTTGCACGCTTGGTGATGCGGCCTGGACAGTCTGTATCAGCTGCCAGGGGTGGGAGGCAAAATGTGGCAGCCGCTTTGGCCTCCTTGGGTGTCTTCCTTCTTCCCAGTAAGTAAACGTAGAAAAAGGCTCGGGACAGATGCGAAGGCCCAGCTTTCCTTCACGCTGGACCTTCGGCATGTGTGACGCATCCTTATTCTCCGTGGCGTGCCTTTCCTTTCTCTCGGAAGACTGGATGAAGAATCGCGGCTTTCATGGGCATATGGTCTTGGCGATACGCTCTCACCTGACCTAAAAGCAATATGGCCGGGCTGCTTGTTCGCAGAGCTAGCTGGAAGGCGAATGCTTGTGCTTTGGGGAGTAATTTTCACCATTGTTGGTGGGAACAGAGGGGAGGGGAGATGTAGCACGGGTAAGGAATTCCAGATTCTCTTGGCTGGGGACCCCCAAAGGTCTCACTGTGCCTATAGTTCCTTTTTTCTGTGTCTTGTCCTAAGCCAATTACTGGCTTCCTAGTACAAGGACACCTTCATTCTCATCCTCATTCTCACCATCACTATCATCAATGCCATCATCACCATCACAGCCATCATCACCACCACTATCACCATTAACACCATCATCATCACCATCACAACCACAACCATTATCACCACCATCATCACTATCACCACCACCATCAGCACCACCATCATCACTGTCACCACCACATCACTATCACCACCATCATCACCATCACCACCATCATCACTGTCACCTCCGTCACCATCACCATCACCAACATCATCACCACCACCATCACAACCACCACCATTATCACCACCATTATCACTATCACCACCATCATCACCATCACTACCATCATCACCATCACCACCATCATCACTATCACCATCATTATCACCACCACCATCACCATCATCATCATCAGGTCTCAGCATTACTCCCCAACCTTTGAGCCTCCGCATCACATAGCTCATTTCTGCTGAATTTTTGATGGAAGTAGGGTAGAGGGCACTATTGCTGTGGGGGGAGGTGGCTGGTTACTGAGGAGAATTAAGACAGGGTAGGAAACGTAGGGAACCCAAGTGGGTGGATGATGGAATGTAACTCTGAAAGTGGCCTCATAAGAATGATCTGGAGGATTCTTGGAAAATCCCAGTTGTGGTGTTTAATTTTATGTGTCAGCTCGACTGAGCCAAAGGATGCCCAGTTAGCTGGTAGAGCGTTACGTATGGGCGTGTCTGTGAGGGCGTCTCGAGAAGATCGTGCTCGTGCTCACCCGTGTGTGTGTGTGTGTATGTGTGTGTGTGTGTGTGTGTGTGTGTGTGTGTGTGTGTGTCTTCACTGTGTCCCCTGAGCTGGGATGTTGGGCCTTGCTTTGCAGGCCTGCACATGTGTTGGGCAGGAAAGTGCACGAGAGCTGTTCTCTGTGCTCATTGCTGGTTGGGGTGTTTTTGTTTGTTTGTTTGTTTGCTTGTTTTCTTTCTTACACATGCCTTGAAACTGCAGGTCCGGAAGCCATCAGGGCTTTATGGTTTGGTGAAGTGACCCCCATCCTATTATTCATGTCTGGCTTTAAAAAGCGTAAGCAGCTTTTTATCTCCCCAGCTCAGTATCCCCATTTGTCAAATCGAGCTCCGGGCTAGGAAAATCTCTGAATTCTGTCAGTTCTGCAATTCAGGACAAATGTTTAAAGACGTACCCTCGAGTCGTAGGGCACTTCCGACCTAAAGCAGGGAGCATCGTCGCAGCTGAACTGACTGCAAAAAAAAAATGAACCTCTTAGAAGACACAGACACCGTAGGGCTGGTGTCATAATTCAGAAGGAGAAAGTGATGATATTGAGGGACAAATTTGTGCAGTGCACAGTAGAAGGAAGGGGTAGGGCGGAAGCGACTCAAGTCAGGGGGACGAACTGTTGAGTTTCCTCTGTGTGTCCATCCACCCAGCACTTTCTCATAACCTCTGTGCCGGGAGCGGTAGTTCGTGCTAAGAAATCAGCTCAAGAAGACGGGCCCATGGTACAGAAGAGGTGAGAGGTTTCGGGGGGACGTTTACTGTGGGCGCACAGAAGGCGGCTGGCAGTGGAGCTGACTTCCTGGGCTCTCGACCCCGTGCCGTCGGTAGAAGCTGTTTACTGTTCCTTTAAGAGGGCGCCCCCCCCCCCCCACCAAGAAAACCCAGCATCCAGGATGTCGTCCTCCTTCGTAATGGGGCGACTCTGTTCTTTCTAGGAAGTCTCGCCGCTGACGATCTAAGAGGCCGGTGGACTCAACTTCTTGTTTGGACTGCTTGTGAGTTAGAGAGCCGTCGGAAGTAGCGAGTGTTGTAGGAGACAAGTAGTTGGATTATTTTCAGACAAAAGTATATGGGACCAGATTTCACCTCAAGTCGGTCTTTATAATGAATTACTAAGAATTCTTCGAAATGAGTACATCTGTGGTAGTAGGCTAGTGGTATTTGCTATAAAAGGGTTGAACATAAGCAGTGTAAACATTTCTCCTCAGTATGGGTCTGGGAAACAAGATACAGAACTATACTGACAGGTTTATTTCAATTCTGTTTGGGAGAGAAAAAAGAGAAAATAAGTGAGAAGTATAAATATACCAAACTGCTAACAGTAGTCGAGTCCGATAGGTTTTCTTTCCTGCTTTTTCGTATTTATCTCAGTTCTAAAATCTTACCCATGAGCATATTATTGTTGCAATTTGGGGGGAAAAAAGGGTTTTAAAAGGAATCGAGGAACACATCCTCTGATAACCTTGTTTACCTTCTGTATTTGCTTGGCAAACTCTTTACAGTCAGACTGGCTGGAACCCACACATTCCATCCTTGTGATGAAATTTTAATGAATGGGGATTTATCATGATGCATCATTAGCATTTGTGAACCTCATCTAAATTCAGGACCGGGGAACTGTCAACTGGGATGGAGAGAAAATGCCCTGCGTCTTCCGAGAAATGGATCCTTTGAACATGGCAGAGGATAGATAGACGAAGTGTATGATCTGGAACGAGTTGCTTGTTTATTTTGCTTGAATTTGGGTGTTCGCTTTGTTTCTTGGCCTGGAACCAGCCCTCGTGACTCCTGCTGTGCTAACTGTGGTTATTTTAATGGGGTGATTTGATGTCCCTGTACCCTCCCCCTCCCCCCATTTTCGTCTTTGCTTTTCCTTCCCTTTTCCTAATCTCCAAGTATTCATGAGATGGCCCTCTTCCAGGAATAATCTACTTCGTGTTTGCCTATCAGGCTGCTGTTTTTCAGCTCCCTTTTTTTGAAAACAGCTTTTTTTCTGTTCCCTGTCCCTGCCTTTTCTTCATGATGCCCCTGGAGTGACACGGCTGGTCTTCAGCTCCTGCGAGTCGGAGGACTCCTAGGGGTGATCTTTATCCCATCCCTGTGCTGCCCCCGCTTCGAAATTCGAGTTGACCTTGAGCTGACCTTGAGTTGACCTTGGACTGACCTGGGGTTACCTTGGGCTGAGGTTGGGTTGACTGTTCATTTACCGGCTGGAAAGCAGGGCCATCTGAGCCTTTGTGACAGCCGTCCTGACTTCTGGTGGCTTTGCTCCAAAGGCTTCTTGGGCTATTATTCCCGTCGTTTTTCAGAGGTTTCATCTGTCTGAGGCCAGGATATTGAGTCAGCAGTGGAAAGTTATGAAAAGCAGGCCGGCCGTCAGAGAAATTGGCTAATATAGAAGATTAATTTCGGGGTAAATGGAGGAGAGAGATGCTTGGGGACTGGGCTGTCTCTCCAGGCAAATAATATTCCTGTAAAATGTGAGAAACCAGAGGTTGCCTTTGCTACTAGCTCAGTGCCTGCTTATACTTTCTGGGTTACAAAATTTATTTTAAATCACATTTTAATCGTCTGCTGTCCATGTTTATGATCTTGAGAGAAAAAAATCTAATTGTCAGCAAAATTCGTACACATCCGGTGAATTATTTCAGGATCTTCGCCGTAAGGAAATCGTATTTAAAAAAAAATTAAGATGGCTCCAGTGTTCAGAAATTGTTTTTTTCACAAGCCGGGCCCTCAGGTGATTGCAGGATTCCATACGGAGACAGGAAGGAAGTCCTGTCGCTGGAACAGGTAGGTAGCCATGGAGACCGGGTGTGTCCCTGTGGGTTCCTAGGTCTCCCAGTTGACCTGGAAAGGGAATAAGCCTCACCTTATGTGCTATTTCGGAGATTCTGCGTATGAATGGAATTTTTCTAAACAAAGCTCATATATGTTTTAGTTGACTTACTCGATAAGTGATTTCTGACACAATTTTGCCCTCCATTCTGTTTGCTTAATTGTTAGCACTGTGGAACCCTAGCTTTCCTGCCAGGAACACCTCTCCGAGACAGCCAGAACACAATCTTTTAACGAAGCTAGGACTGCCCTCTTTAACGCGTATGATGAATACCCCATATAACCCAGCAATTATATGGTGCACGCCAAGCCTGCTCTCTGGGCCCTGGGCTGGCTGCACAGTGGACGAGATCACTGGGGCCCTTCCCTCGTGGTGGTGACCCAAGACAACGGGCCCCGAGGAGGGCCCGTGGGCCGACCCGCCCCCGGCTTATGCCACCCTCGCCATCCTTCGGGGCGAGCGGGCCGGGGCCTGGCTGGAGAGAAGCCACAGCGACTGCCAGGTTTGAGCTGTTCTTTCTCATCGACATTTCCCAGTGTGTAGAACAGGGCTTTATCATCTGCTTCCCATCATTTTGTGTGCTAAAAAAATCCTGCCCATGCCTATTCTTGGGTTCCTCCCCATCTAATAGTTCCAAAGACGTTCACTTGATGGTTAATCGTGCGGAAAGCGCTTTGCATTTCTGGGTCTTGTCAGACACCTGGCGGAATTCTCTGTCCTTTCATCCAGTTCTTCGGCGTCCTCAGACCCACGGAAACGGGGCGCCCACAGCACCAGCAGCGGGGGGCCTGTGGCGGGCATCCCCATCCCTCTCTCCCACTTGTGTCTCTTTGTGGTCGGTGTTAGCTCATCAGTGAAGGCACGGCCACTTTCTCCTCCCTCTGCGGGTCTGCCCTAAGCAGGGGCCTCCTACAGTTGGACAACCTCTTCTGCAGAGCTGGTCCACCGGTGGGGACCCGCCGTGGGCTTGTCACAACCTGCAGAGGCTGCGCGTGGATGTAGGACAGTCGGTGGCCTGGTGCTG
Organism: Macroglossus sobrinus; assembly: GCA_004027375.1. Classification (NCBI taxonomy): domain Eukaryota; kingdom Metazoa; phylum Chordata; class Mammalia; order Chiroptera; family Pteropodidae; genus Macroglossus; species Macroglossus sobrinus. The sequence goes on from PVKZ01005724.1 coordinate 19,215, forward strand.
GAGGTTGGCAGAGCTGAGAAAGCAGCCTCTGTGTGCGCCGTGGTGTGCTGGGCGCGCTTGGGCCTTTGGCCACATGGGATGCTGCGCCGGGAACAGGAAGACAAGCCTCAGGTCCAAGCACCTGATGGTTTTCTTGAGCCACTGCCCTAGCCCTGGACGCAGAGAAAACCCTTTCTTGCCTAAGCCGCCGCTCGCTGGGTTTTATGTTATTGGATGGAACATTCAACTCAAATATGCTCCATGTTCCCGGTCTGCCGGACAGACCACTGCCTGCTGGACTCCCAGCCTGCTAGCCTCTTCTCAGCTGTCCTTTCCCTCCGTCCAGTCACACCAGTCCCTAAGCCAGTCGTCAAGACCGAGATCCCCAGATCCATGCCAGTCTCTCTCGTTCCCCTGCTGCGTCCACCGTCACCTGCCGGCGTTACTGTCAGCTGCCGGCCAGCTCCTGACCCCCCTCCCTGTCCTCCCACAGGCCCATTCCCCATCCAGCCCCAGCAGTGAGCCCTCCTCTCAAACCTGTCACTCACGGTGCTCCAGGCTCCGAAACCCTTGCTTTCAAGAGCAGAGTCCCAACACTAAGCGTGGCCGGAAAAGCTGGCCTTACCTCTTCCAACTCTTCACCCCCGTTTGATGGGCAGTTCCCTGTCGCCCTTTCACTCCTCTGGGCCTTTGCACCTGCTGTTCCTTCTGCTGGGAACTGCCGAACTGCCCCCCCCGCCCCCGCCCAGCCCCACCTGGCGAGCACCCACCCACTCATCCTTTAAGACGGGAGCAGGGCTGCTCTTGCCAGTGGGCGCCTTTTCCCTGCGTGTACCCCGGACACGTGTACTCCACTGTCTGTCAGAGAACCTCTCGGGGGCAACGAATGGCATTTTCAAAAATGCATCTTTCTTCCCAGTAGACAGAGACCACGCACTTTCCTGTCCACACACCTCCGTTCCGTGCTGGGCTTTGCATCAGGCCCGGGGGGGCCTTGCTGCAGATGGATGGATGTTCAGTGGGATTGTTGAGGCAGTTACAGGTGTCGGCTCCCAGGTGAGGCCCCTCCCCTCCCACCTGCACCCCGGATCCTTACTGGTCCAGAAGGGCAGCACGTTCTCTAGGCACGAACCACGCCTCGCTGGTGATGAAACTAGTAGCAACGGAATCACTGGCACTTTTGTCAGAGTTCATCTCAGGTACGAGGACTAGCCGACGTCCATCCATCCACTGGACAAACAGTTACCAAGTGCCCGCTGTACGCCAGGGTTCCTTCTGGGCACAGGTGACATCCCTGAGGGAAAAAAAGCCAGAGAAACCAAAACCTCCATCCTCCCGGAATTCACAGGTACCCCCACACCTGGAACTCACGCGCCAGAAGCATTCTAACCTTTGCTTTTAAAGTGCGACGTAAGAACAAAGTCTAAGAGATGAATTTCAACATGCACAAAGGGCCCTGCTGTCTTCTCGGAGCGCGGAGGGAGGAGGGAGGGAACGAAGCAGCCTGTACTTCCAGAAAGTCAGGGAAGGATTCTTCCAAACAGGAAGACGTACCTGATTCGCTTTCATCTTGCCGTTTGAAGGGTCCTAATTCTAAACCTCAAGCACCTTGTGGTTATTGCGGGAGAAACGGAGACTTATGCAAAAGCCAATTAAAGTGAATCGGATGCAAATACTGTTCCCTTGTCATGTTAATCTCGAGAACTGGATCAATCAAAGGCGGTGGAAATGCCAAAGTTGTTAAGGCTCCGGTTGCCATGACGACAGGACTCTCCGTGCCCGGCCTGTCCTTCGGAATTTCCTCCCGGGGCCTGGCCGGCTGGGGACTGTGACTGTCCTTCGCTGGGCTGGGGTGGGACTGTCCGGAGTCGGGCCTGGGGTCGGGGCTGGGTTCTGCGGGCGGTGGGAAGGAAGTCCCTGTCCCTGCCTCCGTGGGCCTCTGTTCTCTCCCGCTGGGACAGCCACGCAAGGGTGTGCGTGGGACACAGCCGCTCCCGCCTTCTCGGAAATCGCTGGATTCGGCTCTGGGATTGCTGCTGGGGCCGCTGGTGTGCGGCCTGCATCCTGGGGACCGTGCCCAGGGAAGGGGAAGAAATTGCTCCTCCCTGCCTGCCTTCCCTGCCTTCACTGACCCTTGGTGGAAATCCAGGTCTTTGTCGTCTTGGCGTGGCTCGTGAGCCAGCTGCCGGCCGCTGTTTGTTCTGGTGTGTGTGTGTGTGTGTGTGTGTGTGTGTGTGTGTGTAGGGAGGGTTGTTGGGTTGGACTCTGGGCGCTTTTAACCCGTCAGCTGCTGTAATCCCATTTCCCAGGAGTATTTCCTTTGGGGCCGTAATTATTGGGCAGATGAAGGCCTGGGATTCAGAGGCCACCTGTCCCTCCCTGTCTACGGTCTCGGCCGTCAGGTGGCCATGCGGGTTTGGTGCAGGCTCCGCAGTGCTGGCATCCCTGTCCCACGCTCCTGGGGCCTTTCCCTGCACCTGCCTCCTCCGAGGGCTGCGCAGAGCCGGTCCCAGCCATGCTCCTCGCCAGCGTCCGGCTGACTGGGCCTCAGATCCCAGAGCTGGGCCCGGGGACACCGTGATGCTTCTTCGGGGCTATCCCTGCAGAGCAGCACCCGTCCTGACAGACAGGGTGCGTGGCTTCGCGTGTGGAACGCAGGGATTGCGAGTGTGGCTAACATCTGCTCCAGCTGCGGGGCGGGCCGAGCATCGCCCAGGTGCCACCTGGCTGACTCACGCTCCCTGCCCCAGGGTCCTGCTCGCTCGCTAAACCACCGGGACTCATTAGTGCCTTCGTGGGACTGCAGCCTGGGTTCTCGCGGATGAGACCCCACTGGCTTTTTCCCGCTCTGTGGGGGGCGGCGGCTGGGGAATGATGAAACAGTTGGGGATTTTTGAAGCTCCCTTGGCAAGCAGGTCGTTGCGGTAACCTTTAACCCCAGAGGATGCAGAGGGCCCTGAGGCTGCAGGCTGTTTGCCGTGGGCCGTCGTCTGTCCTCTGCCGGGTACTGATGGCTGGCTAGGTGCTCCCTGGACACGCTCGGATGGATAAAGCTGGAGGCGGCAGGTGGCTCTGGAGGGCCCCTGCTCTGCCGGCCTTGCTTGTGGGGGTGTAAGGGGTGATTAGATCAGCCACATTCTCTTCGCGTTGCTTCTCAAAGCAATTGTGGGAGGGGGGCTCCCTGCCTCGTGGGGTCACTGGCCGAGGGGCCGCAAGTGAATGCTGGCGGGTCGCCCCAGCACAGCGCTGGGAAGAGGGGAGGGGGCTTTGACACGCGGGAAGGAGGCTGGCGTGTCATCCTGGGTGCGCAAGCAGATGGCGGGGACCCTGGGGTCGATGAGATCCTGGTTTCGAAACATCGACAGTCGCTCTGGGTGTTGGAGACTGGGCCGGGTGGGGGTGGCTGGACCCTGGGGTTGGGAGTTAGCGAACGGGGTGTGTGCTGGCCCGCCTGGGCGCCCTGAGCCTCTGCGTCCTCGCCCGTGAAGTGAGGCAAGGCCACCTGCCCTGGCGGGCTCCCTGGGCCAGGGTGAGATCACGGGGTCGGGGGCGGGGACGAGGGAGAGGCTGGTTCGGAGCTGGCGGAGCCTGAGTGAGGGGCTCGCTGCCCTCCCGAGCAGCGGCTCTGACACGCGTGCGAGGTGGGTGATTTCTCCTCATGGGGAGCGTCGAGGCAGCGTCACGTGACACTTACGCTGTTCTAATAGCGCACTCGCCCCCTTCCCTCCCCCACGCACGCTGGCATGGGCCGGCGCTGGCTGACAGGTGCTCCAGCTCCCAGCCTGGGCCTTGGGCCACCGTGGCCTCTCGCCCCGTGTCCATGCCGTGCTCCAGCTGGGTCGGACCGCTGCCATCCCCCAAACGCGTCCTTCTGTTCGCTGTCTCTTGGGCTCAGCCCCAGGCACCAGCTCCCCTGGGAGCCCTTTCTTGCCCGGCTGTTGTCCACGCTCTTGGTCTGGGTGGCCGGAGCGCATGGGGCTGGCCTTGTTTACCCTGTGGACCCCATCACTCAGAGGGAGGTGGTGCGAGTGCCTCCGGGCTGCAGCACCCCCCAAGGAGGGGAGCATGACCGGGGCATGAGTGGGGCGTGTCCTCCCTTAGGGCCCCAGCACCCTGTCCCGTCACCTGAGTCAGCCTGCAGTCCAGCTTCCCCTTCTCTGTGATCTGCAGCCGTGGCTAAGAGTTGTTGGAAAAGCATTTTGCGTTGTCCTAGGTCATGAATGTATATCGAACGGGGTGTATTTCTGTTACCCCAGCATGTGCGAAGCAGCTCCGCGGGTATCCATTGTGGGCAATGCGGGCAGGCTTTGGGGGTGGGGGACTGTCCTGCTTGCTTCTGTGGGTCCCTCGTGATGGCTTGTGGCGGGACTAAGTTCTGGCTGTCTGCCTCCTGGCGCCGTGAGCCCAGGCATGTCACTTAGCTGCTCCCATGTGAACTATACGGACAGCAAGGCTGTCCCAAGGATTATAGGAGCTTATGTATGTATATTAAAGTGCTATATATTCATGTTAGTTATTTTATTAATGTCAGGGCTCCATTGGGGGTTTCTGATTTACCTTTATGTTAAGACGGGGTAGGAACCAGCTTCCCAGAGTCATCTGTGGGTGTATCTCGCCTTCAGCTGGGACGTGATTCTGGCCAGGAGCCGTGCCTTATTTTGGTAGAGAACGGTGTCATTCGGAGCCAGACTCTACGGGGACTGAATTCCTGGGTAGCTGCAGATGGCGTGCACGCTAATGACTTTCTATATTTACATAGCAAGTGGGTGATGTATGCTTAACACCAGACCCGTAACTGCGCGTCTCCTGACGGAGGTATCAGAAGCTTCACTCGTAACGAACGGCCTGTTAGATTTAGGGAGTGTGAGAAGACTGCAGTCCCCGAGCTGCTCATGTGAATCTGTGTGCCGGGGAAGGGTGGCCCAGTGGCAGTCTGGGTGGGGACACGGCCGGGAACGGCGCCTGGCACAGAGCGGGTGCGCGGTAGGAGTCGTTGATGGAGACGCAGGTTACTCCCCAGCCTGCACTCTCTGCCCCAGCCCTTCGGGCCTGTGGGGGGTTCTTAGGAAGATGTGAAATGCAGCTCCCCTGCCCTACTCACCCCTCCTGTGTCGGGGACAGCAGGGGACAGCTCCGAAGGCCTGTGAGCTGCCTGGGGGGAGAGAATTGTATGCACCACGAGTTTGAAATCCACTGCCCAGCTTTGTGGAACCCACACGGCAAAGGGCTTTGTCATGTCGGCGAGTTTGGATGCCTCTATTTTGATATTTATTTATGTATTTATTTATTTTAACTGGAATGAGACCATTTTAACAACCAAAACTGGAAGAAAATCAGAAGGCTGAGGACCTTGACAGGCAGAGAGTGTCCTGGACTGTGTGGGTGGTCCAGGGCCATCGGATGAAATGCCTCCCTAAATGGGGGGAGCCTTCCCTCGCTGTCGCAGCCGAGGGCTTTGTGGCACCAGACGGGGCCGGGAGGTGCCGCCCTGCCGCTGGCTTTGCAGATGGAACTTCGAAGGGGCCGTGAGCCGAGAGATGCAGCCGGTGTCAGCCGGAGAAGGAGTCACATTCTCCCATACAGCCTCCGGCGTGGGTACAGCCCTGCGACACCTTCGTCCCAGTGAGACTGTCTCCTCCTCCTCCTCCTCCTCCTCCTCTTCCTCCTTCTCCTCCTCCTCTGGCCGAGCCTTCCTCCAGCATATTCCCCCTTCCCACCTTCCCGGCCATTGGTCCCACCCCCGCCCAGGCCAGACTGCCAGCGGCGGGAGCTCCGAGTTTCCGGTCCCCCCGACACGTGCCTTTGATGGGGTGCTGCTGGTCCCTTTGTCTCGGCCTCAGGTTCGCCACATGTTTTCTCAGCTGAAGGGGCTCAGCCTGGCTGGTGTGCGTGGGGCACAGGCGTGGCTGCGACGAGCTCGAGCCCAGAGTCTGGCTGCAGGACTGAGCAACACAGTAGGACCGATCTGGCAACACAGTAGGACCTATCTGAGCAGCACAGTAGGACCGATCTGAGCAGCACAGTAGGACCGATCTGAGCAACACAGTAGGACCGATCTGAGCAACACAGTAGGACCGATCTGGCAACACAGTAGGACCTATCTGAGCAACACAGTGGGACCGATCTGAGCAGCACAGTAGGACCGATCTGAGCAGCACAGTAGGACCGATCTGAGCAACATGGTTGGACCCATCTGCTCCCTCTGCCTGCACGTGTGGTCTTCAACCCTCCAAACACTTCCTGTTATTTAAATCTCGGTCCTTTTGATTTTTTTTTTTTCTTTTAAACCAAAGACTTGACTCCGGTTAATGTCTGTGGCGAGCTAGCGGTGTCTTCTTTTTCTGAGTGGCGGGTGCGTGCTGGGGGTCTTGTGTGGGTCCCCCAGGGAATGGGGGTTCAGCGAGGCCAGCCTGACGGCCCAGTCTAGATGTTTCTGATGCGGGGGAAAGACGACCCGCCCTGAACTTTCGGGTGGATGACAGGTCCTTTCACGAGAACCTTCTCCTCTAGCCCTTTAAGGAGACGGGCCGGGGGCACTGGCTTCGGGGCATCGCTGGGGGGACCTGGGTCCCACACTGTCCCTCGCCACCCCTCGCCAGGTGGGTCACTCAGCCGCCCCACGCTCAGTGTGCTCTCTGACTGGGCAGCTTAAGCACCAGCAGTCTGTTCTCTCTCGGTTCTGGAAGCTGCAAGTGTGAGATCAGGAGGACGTCGGCCAGGGGGGTCCTTCCGAGGCCTCGCTCCCCGGCTGGTGGACAGCCATCGCCTTGCCGTGTCCTCACGCGGCCGTCCCTCCGTGCCTGTGTGTGTCCTGCTCACCTCTTCTAAGGACACCCTCAGAGTGGATTAGGTTTCCCCCTCTGACCTCATTTGAACTTAATCACTTCCTTAAAGAGCCCGTCTCCAGATACAGCCCCATTCTCAGGTCCTGGGGTTAGGACATCGGCTTGTAAATTTGGGGTGGCACCATTGCCCATCGCCCGTGGGAGGGATAACGAGGCTGTAGGGATTAATGTAAATGGTGATGTATTTATATTTAAGTGCTTAGCACTGACCATGGCCAGGAAGAGGGATTTCGCTCAGGCGCCTCTTAACGGGCACGGGGTCCTCATCTCACGCGTGTGACGCTCGCCGTCTGTGCCACGCCTCTCGGGGCGTGGGCCCTGACCACCCACCTGAGAATGCACACTCCCAGGCCCCGCACCCGGCTGCTGGGGTCAGCAGCGGCCAGACTGGGGCCTGGGGATCTGCATTTTAAATAGGGTTCCAAGCACAGCAAGAGCAGTTTGCAAACCCCCGTGCAAAGCCGCTCGGCTGTGCCCCTGTGGTGGACCCCCCCCCCCAGCACGCCCCCTCGCCTCCTCCCGTGGCCCGGGTTGTCCCACCGCCGAGGGCGGCTCCACGTCCATCTCACGCCTCCCACCTCTCCTCCCGGCCACCACCATAGTGACTTCTCTGAGGGGTGTGACTGCACCGCCCTCCTGCTGCGTGCCTGGTGGCCGGGTGCTTGCCAGGAGTCTGCAGAGAGCCACTCAAGCTCTGGGGACGGCCTGGCGCCTGGGTGGGCCCTGCCTGGCCTCCTGCCCACCTCTCCCGCCACTGTCCAGGCGCCCCTGGCCCCAGCCCTCGAGAACCAGTGTCCCCTGCCTCCTCAGCTTTGCCCGTGCCCTTCCCGCTACCCAGGGACCCTGCCCGCCCCCGCGTTTCCTCCCGCCCTGCCTGCGTTCTCAAGCACAGGGCTGCGCCCTCCTCCACGTCCTTTGTGTCCCCGAGCACCATTTCCGAACCCAAGAGACACTCAGGAAATATTTGCTGAACGCAAGGGTACAGGGAGTGCCTTTCCCGGGTATGAAGTGAACTCCCGGTGACTTTTCCGCGGCTGCATCCCGGCCAGTGCCGAGCCGAGGGGGACGCCCTGCCTTGTCAGCCGTGCCCCTTAGGCCAGGCTGTGCCCGTGGAGCTGAGGCTGACCGTCCCCAGACTTTGGCGAGTTTGCGTATTTTGCACCGATTTCTCTCTCCTCCTGTGTTCAAGGCTCCGTGTTATCTCCAGCGGCTCCTTCCTCTTCCTCCGCTGTGGCCTTTCTGATCTTCTGTGGGCTTAGAGGTAAATACGCTGCCAGCGATTGCGCGGCCACCCCAGCCACCCCGTGCTGGCCGCTGGCCGATCCTGGCCACCCGTGCTGTAGAAGTGCCCTTGGCGTGAGGCTCGCTGAGGGAGCCCTGTGTCACCTGTTGTTCTCTCCTGAGGGAGCACCGTGCCACTTGTCATTTCATGAGGTCGGCATTTCAGCAGAGAGCTGATGTCACCTGTCGTCACCTAAGTAGGAAGCCCTGAGACCCGTTGTCATGTCACGCCCTTGGACGCTGGCTGTGCTTGCGACCCACTGCCCACCTGGGCCGTCCACAGTGCTCGGTCCTCTCCGAGCAGGTCCTGGGGTGGCCTGAGTCGTCCAGGCCACAGAGCTGAGCCCTGGGCCGCAGCCGACCCCGCCCTGTGGCCTGGCGGATGTACGCCTGAGCGCTAAGTGTTAGGGGACGATCACAGCTTTGGGGAACAAGGTGACGTGCGGGGGTCCACGCCTGAGCTGACGGGAGATGGCGGGTGCTGGATGCTGAGGCTCTATGGGGTTCGGTGGGCAGTCAGCCTGGGCATCGGGGCGGGGGGAGAGGGACGCCACTGTCATCCCGCTGGCCGGCGCTGGGACGCAGCACAGCCTGCCAGGGGGCTGTGCCGAGCTTTCCAAAGGGTTTCAGGTCCAAACAAGCCCGTCGATTTGCTCCCAGGTTGCGGGATGTGGATTTCCCTGGTCATGTGACTGGCGTCAGACCTGGAGTGTGTCCCGCCTTGAGGCAGGGCGGCTGAAGTGTCCCCTCTTACCCAGAGGGACAGGAGAGCAGGATGGACGGACCTGGCGGGACAGGACCCTGGAGGGACCTGGTGGAGAGTGAGCAGAATGGCTTGTCTGGGGGCTGCCAGAGACGAGCCTTATCTCATCCCCGCTCCCCCCACAGGAGGACGAGGGCGGTTCCAGGGGCAGTGACTGGCCTGAGGTCACAGAGTTAGAGGCCGCTTGGGGACCAGGGCCTGCCCGTCATCTCCTTGCTTTTCCCCAGCTGCGTCCAGCTGCGTCCAGCTGCGTCCTTTCTCCTCCTTCCCTTCTCTCCTGGTCGCCTGAGCGTTTGCCGTCTCCTTCCATGGAAAGCTCCCTCACGGGAGCACGAAGCGTGTCTCGTTCTCTGTCGGAGCTTTGTTGGAATGCACGTTACGTTACCCGGCAGGTTGCTGTTCTCTCTGCATCTGCACTCCTCCCCTGCAGCCACCGCCCCACCCCGAGGTCCCTGTTTGACCCCCCCTCCCCCGCCCACCTCTGGGCAGCTTCTGCCCCGGGTGTGGTGGGTGGCCCTGGGCCCCCTGGCCAGCATTCATTCTCAAACTTGCTCGATGGCAGGGGGACTTTATCCAGGGCGATTGGGACAGGGGAGAGAACACGGCCCGGCCGAGTGGGGAGTCACAGCCGAGGAGCAGAGTGAGGGGGAGAGTAGGTGGGATCTTTCAAGTGAATTTATTCTCTGTGCTTAGAGCGGTGTCCTCGTCGTAGGCGCTCGGGCAGCAGAGCGGAGCGTCCCTCAGCTGGTCACGATCGATTGTAGACGCTTGTGCCCGCACTGGGGTGTGGGGGGGGGTGGTGGTGGTTTGGCGTATCAAGCGCATCTCCCGTCTGCAAAGGCACAGACGCTCGTCCTCCACATCCAGACTTTGTAGGTGCCCGATGGGTACGTGTCGTAGAAGTGTGTGTACATTTAGCCAGAAAATGATAATAAAAATAAATCGCGTTTTCATTTTGTTTTGACCGACTGTTCTGCAAAGACCTGTGCACGGGACAGGCGCAGGCGAACCCACCTTTCCTGCTCCGAGGGCGGAGGGGTCACGTCCGTGTGTGTGTGTTTCCTGTTCCCGCCGCCCACGGGCACGGCCTGAAACGACGCGGGAGCTCTCACGCGTGAGGGGCGCTCACAAGCTGTGTTCGTACTTTCTGATCTTCTCTCTGCGTCGTCTGTGCCTTTGCTGTCGTGGTCGGCCCTGTCTCTGAGCTTCGTTGTGTCACTCCCTAGATAGATAGGGCTCCCGGTCCTGTCTTTTCTCTTTCATTAACGGCCCCACTAAGCCGCCATTTCTCCGTTTCCCGAGTCGCATACAGTGAGGGCATTTGCATCTTCTCAGCATCATAAGGCTGTGTCGCGAACCCTGGGCACCATGGGAAGCAGCCTCGGAGACGGTGCCTGTGACCCCTGCGCCCTCTGTAAGCCCCTCCCCTGCCAGACTCTTGATTTGATTCTGGCCCGTAGAAAACAGCAGAAGGGCGGGCTGTCACTGCCAGCGTGTTAGGTTATGAAAAGACAGTGGCTCCCACCCTAGGCGTGCTCCCTCGCTCTCTCTTGGGTCACCGGTCCTGGAGGAAGCCAGCTGCCAGGTGGCGAAGCAGCCCTAGGGGAAGGCTGCCAGCGGCCCCATGGGGGAGCCGGGAAGCAGATCTCCACACGTCCGTTTCAGCCGAGCCTACGGATGAGACCGTAGCCCCCCGGACAACAACCCAGCGGGAACCTCGCTCACGTGAGACCTCGCGTCCGAGGCACCCAGCTAAGCCGCACCCACATTCCCGACCCAAGAACCTGTGACACAATCACGTTTGTTGTGTCACGCTGCTGAGTTTTGGGGGGTGATTTGTTACGCAGCAGTAGATGGCCCATCCGAGCAGACCCCGAGAGTTCCCACAGATATCTGGAACGCCGGAGTGTGGGATTCCTGGATCCTGCTTGTCTGCTCATGCTCACCGTTACTGCCGGTTACGGAATCGATTTGTAAGGTGTCCGTGGCAGTCTGTTCCCTTCTCTGCAAGGATAAGCATCTCCTTCCCCCCCCACACACACCTCTCCAGCTCTTGTGCTGTCAGTTGTTACCATTTTAACACAGTTTATCTGATGAGGGCAAAATACTATCTCATGGTGGTTGTAACGTATCCTTCCCTGAGTCCTAGCAAGGGTGAACACACTTTCAGTATTTTTATCGTCTTTTCTGGTTTCCTCTGCTGTAAGTTACAAGTTCGTTTCCTTTGCCCAACTTCGTTTCGAGTGGATTATCTGTTTCTTATTCATTTTTAGATTTTTAAAAATATTCTGGAGACTAATCCTTTGTCAGCAATACCATCTTACACTTTGCTTTTTAAAGTTAACAGCGTATTGAGAATTTTTTCTGTGCCAATGTGCCTGCTGTTTTACTGGCATTCTCTCGTAGCGATATATCTATACGTATATATTAAGGTATGTTGGATACTATATAATCTATGTTACATATATGATTATACATGCAGTTTACTTAGCTGGCCCTGTGGGCTGTTTGCAGTTTTGCGTTAGTAGGGACGTAGCTCTGTATCGGTCAGCTAGGTTATGTTCTGGTAACAAATGATCCCTCCCGTCCCCGCCCTGCGTCTTCCTGGTTTCTAATGACATAGCTTCCTTTCTCACTCGGGTTACACGGCCACTGATGTTGGCTCTGGCCCCTCTCTGTGCCCTCGTCTCTCCGGGACCCAGGCTGCTAGCAGCCCCGTGGGAGGCCCTGCTGGTGTCACGCCACAGGAAAAGGGGGTAGAACAACAGGAGGGTTCCTTTTGCCTCTGCTAAGAAGTGGGACTTGGCACGCACCCCCGCCAGGCACCTCGCATTTCACTGGCTAAAGCAAACCACGTGGCCGGGCCACCAGCGGTGCCGTGGGAGGTGCAGCCCCCGCGGGGAGGGACAGGGAGCACCTGGCCCAGCGCAGCTTGTCACACAGGCTGTGATGAAGGGCCCAGTGCTCCCTACCCCGCCCCTCCTAGTTCTGTGATTTTGCCTCAGGGTAAATTCTTAGAAGCAGAACCGCTGCTGGGTTAGAAACAGACGCATTCGTACAGCTCTTCCTGTTTGCCGTGTTGGCTGGGTTTCCATCTGCTCCCTCCCGGTGCCTGCTGTCAAAGAAAAGCCACGATCAGTCCCCAAAGACCGTTTTTAAAGGGGAAAAACCACTTTCGTGGAAACACTCCGGGGCGCCGACCCCCTGCCCCGCCCGACGGCGTGCAGGGCTGGGTCCGCGCTGCTTCCTTCCCGTGGCTGCTCGTGAGGGTCACTGCCGCGGTCTTCTGGGGGGCCCTGGGCCCTGGGCCATGCTAGGTCCCGGCTGCCAGCGTGTCCCTGGGGACGGCCGCGGCTGCCGCGGCTTAACATGTATTAAAGTGTCGCTGATCATCCTTGGGCTGGGGGAGGGGAGTTGCTATTCTGAGGAGGAGTTGAGGGAGCGGGTTAATCCCGCTCTGGGCAGGGTTGAGGAGAAAGAATGTGATGATTGTCCCTGGAGGGAGGGTGACTGACTATTGTCTCAGGAGTGGCGCGTTTCAGACCAAGGGGACCGGTGTGAGTGCCACTTGGTTAAGGCCAGAATCTGGACAGGTTAAAGGGCACGATTCCTTCCTCTGTCCCTGGTCCCACGTAGAACTGTCTGCAGGTGACTCGCCGGTCACTCTCAGCCCCGGGGGGAGAATGTGAGCTGGGAGTGGAGTGGTGCCTGGCGCTGTCCGTCCCTTTGCGACTGGGGTGACGCGCTGTCATCTTTGAGTGAGGTTACCCGTTTTCTCTGAGCCTGCAGCTCACGCATCCGTGAAAAGTAAAACCCTTCTTTGCCTGCGTGATATGGATGCTGCGAGGAGCCCGTGGAGTCCCAGAGAGGTGTAGTGTGACCGGCCACCGGAGAGCCTCCCTCCCCCCCCCACCTCCGCCGCCCCGGAAGGCTAGAGTCACAAAGGTGGGTGGTCACAGTCACAGGTGTTGGTGAAGCTGGGGAGAAGAAGTTAGAAATGCCAGCCTGTGGCTGGAGGGAGTGCAGGATGCTGCAGCCGCTTTGGGAAAAACGGTTTGGCAGCTCCTCCAACACCTGACCAGAATCACGGTATGACCCGGCGGCTCCGCTGCCAGGCATGTCCCCAAGGGGACGGAACTCGTCGCACACACAAACGCACACGCGGCTGCTCGTAGCAGCATCGTGCGCGAGAGGCAGAGTGCAGAGACAGCGCAAGTGTCCATCGACTGATAACGTGAGGTTTTGTTCTCACGACGTGGCAGACCCACACAGTGGAAAACTAGTCGCCCAGAAAAGGAATGAAGCACCGACACGTGCGACAACACGGGTAAACCTCGAAAACACGCTGAGCGAAGGAATCCGGCCACAGAAGACCACCGACTCCCTGATGCATGTGGACGGAGTGGCCAGAGTCGGTGACTCGAAAGAGAGAGAGAGAGTAGATTAGTGGTTGCCAGGCTTGGAGGTGAGGAGGGATGGGGAGCGGCTGCTGATGGGCTTGGGGCTCCTTTGGGGGGATGAAGAGTGTGTTCTGAAGGAGATAGTGATGGGAGCACGTCCTTGTGAACATACTAGAAACCCCTGAATTGTATACTTAACAACAACAACGACAAAGCAAAGAGCGGACAATATTTGGACAGGTTATTGGGAGGCAGCATAAGGGAACGGACAGGCGTGGGTATTAGTTGCGTGTCTTTTGAAACGGATCGCTTCATCTTTCTGAGCCTCAGTCTGCCCGTCGGTGAGGTGGACATTAACGGCCTCTCTGCAGGGCTGGGCCGCAGACTCGGGGAGGCGTGGGCACGGCTCGGCGCTGGCGTGTGCCCGTGCGCTGGTGGCCGTGACCGAGTGGCCCCCCTTCTCTGCGCCCAGCTCACTGTGGCAGCAGCGCTGCAGGGGTCGTGCCGTCTCAGCCGGCGTCTGCTGAGTGCTCACCCACCGCGCGCCAGCCGCTGGTGTCTGGAGGCTTTACCTGTGCCGTCGCTTTCATTCTCGAAGCAACCCTCGGGCACGCTGAAGTGTGGTTCGCGATGGACTGAGGATGCGTTTCCAGGGAGACGCCGGCTGGGGGCAGTGAGCACGGCCCCGGGGAGAGGCGATGTACCAGCGGGGGGGGGGGGGGCGTCTGAAGCTGGGTGACGGGCACCCATGGTCGATCATACTAGTATCTCTGGTTTAGACATACTGGAATCTTTCTTACAATAAAACATTTACAAATGCACAACTATACGAGGTAGGTGCTGTTATCCATGCAGCAGGTAAGGTTACGTGGCAGGCCTAGGAGACGGCCCGCTACCCTTTTATGAAGGGGGGCTTAGCAGCCAGGCTGGCGAGACAGTGCCCTGGGCCAGGGGGCCTCTCGGGGTCCCTGGGAACCAGACCCGCAGCGGGCCTGGGGCTCCTGCGTCGGCCCCGCCATGGCTGGTATGCTCCCCTCTCTGCCCATCCCGAGAGACGCAGGCCTGGCAGGTGGGAGATTAGGGCTGGGGATTAACGAGGGAAGACATTTTCCTTCTGTCTCTAAATGCGGGGGGCTCGTGGATAATCTGGGCTTCGCGATGTTGGCCTGAAGTTCTTTCGCTCGATTATGTTGATCCGGTAAAATCTGTGGGCATGTGACATCACTTTGTTTCTCGTGCTGTGACTCAAGTGCGAGGAGGGGGTGGCGGCGTGCGTGCCCCTGCACCGCCTTCTCCCCGGCCATGTCCCCCTCCCCACCCCAAGACACAGACCTGAGTGGGCAGTTTCGCCCCCTGACCCGCTGTGTGGCTTGGGAGAAGTGGTCCAACCTCTCTGAGCCCCGTCTCCTGCCTCGGACGGGAAGGGTGTTAGTTCTAACTCCAGGGGTTGCTGGGTGGGGGTCTGCAGGCTGCTCGGCCATAGGGGCACAGCCACAATGTCCTTGGGCCTGTTGCTGAAAACCGCACCCCACACACTCTTGATGAGGACAATGTTGTCCAGGGATTGGTAGAGACATCATTGTGCCTTTCCTGGTGGATAACGTAGAATGTCACTTACAGTAGGGGACTGACTTTGAGAGGCCTCCTGTCAGTAGTAGTGGGGATGCCCCCAAGGGTGGCCCCTCGTTTATCCCGTGGGGATGCTGGCTTCGAGGGGACCGAAGTTGTGGGCCACACACTGCCGTGAGCGGCGGAGCTGGGCTCCAAGCCCAAGCTTGTTGCTTCCAAGCTTTGCTTTGATGCTGTCACTTTAATGCCCTTTGGGACTTAGTCTGATCTCTAAGGACCGTTCGAGAAGAAGCTGGTTTGCAGAGCCCCCCACCTGTGCAAGGCCCTGTTGTCTCTCCAGCGGGCAACCCCCAGACCCCTCTCCCTCCTCCCCTCTGCCTGCGTCCCTGTCCTGGTTACTTAACCTCCGGGCGAGAAAGAGCCTTTGCAACCCTGACGATCTCCTTTAATTATCCCTGAAACTCCTTCCTCTTCCCTGGGCCGTCTCCTAGACACAGGGAAGCAGCCGGAAGTCTTCAGACACCGGGGTGGGAGCTGCGGGCTTTTGTGACCCTGGGAAGTGAGTCACAGCTGCTGAGGCTGTGTCCTAAGGCTGTGGGGAGAGGTGGGGGGGGGGGCGGTAGCAGACGGAGGCAGGGCTGGCGTGGACCTGGCACTTCCTGCGGGATGTCACCGTCCCAGAGGCAACACCAGGGACCGTCCTGGGGGAAATGTGAATGATTTGGAAAGGGCCACACGCCTGGAGTTGCTGAAGGGGGTCCCTTGGTGCATAGTTATGCTGTTCCCTTGGGGGGTTTGTCAGGTTGGAGGCGGATGTGTTTAGCTCGGGGGCGAGGGCCGTGGGCTCTTCAGCTCCAGGGGGCACACTGCGTGCTCTCAGAGGCGCCCCGGAATGCCACGGCCCTGCTTGCTGTGTGCAAGGCCAGACGGCTCTGCGTCCCGGGATCCGGTGATGACGGGCGGGCTGGTCCCCAGCCAGATGGACGGCGGCCAAACGTACATGATAGAGCCCACGGGACGAGCACCCAGAGGGCTCCGGGAGCGGCTCCGGCCTGGCCTTTCAGGCTCCGGGCCTGGGGAGAAATCGGGGCGAGTGCCTTCCACGCACAAGGAACGGCGTGTGCGAAGGCATCCGGGCTGTGACGAGCCACGTGTATGGTTAAGCCACGTGGTAAGTCCTCTCCCTCTAGCTGGGTTTTGTTTTGTCACCAGGCGAAGAGAGGCACAGTCTGTTCCCAGGCCAGGCTGACCCACTGGCCTCTGAGGATCCTCTTCGTCACCTGTCCTGTGGCCTTGAGCTCCAGGCTATGGCGTGCCCTGAAACGCAGCAGCACACTTGTCACGTGTCCCCTCTTCCCCTGTCCCTTTGCTGAGAAGGCCCGTCCTGGCCTGGCAGCCGTGGCTCTCCTCTGGGGCAAACGAATGAAGCTGGTGGTTAATTCGCACTAGCGTGTGAAGGACTGGTGGCATCTCACTCTCCCCACCCCCCGCCCCAGCCATGTGTGGATGGCGGGCCACCAGGCGGGCAAGGTGAGCCAGCCTAGCACCTTCCTGCTGCTTCCAGGGTTGTTTTTCCTTTTGCTTCCGACTTCCGAGGTTTCTCGAAGTCTGTTGCATTGGCAGGAGGAGGAGTGGCTTTGGTTGGGGCCTCTGGGGGATGGGTTTGCAGGCTGCGAGTGCCTCTGACTGTGGAGCTGGGATCGAGTGTGGCTGCTGCCAGGTCGGTGGTCCGGCCACAGTGGCCGGAAACACGACACATCCCTGCCGGGAGGGGGGCAGTCAGATCGGCCACTGGTGTAAATGAGGTCTTTCTGCTGTCCTCTTGTTGGGAGGTCGGGTGGCTAAGGGGAGAGAGAGGAGGGACCCTCTGCAGTCTGTCCACGGTGCCAGCGCCGGACAGCGGCCCACGGCCCCGCCCTTCCCCCCGCACGTCATCCTGAGCTGGCAGAACAGGCCGCAGGGGAGTCCCCAGCGCGTGGCCGTGGGGCTTTGATCTTGGAAGACACGCTGTTTGATGTTCCCCCCTCCTCCGAGGTGGCCGTCCCCGAGGGGGGCTGGGAAGGGGGTGCCGTGCCTCGAGCCAAGGACGGATTACGTGACAGGGCCCAGGGCCCCGGGTGGGCGGGCGGCCACCAGAAATGGGGACCAGGAGGCCCCCGCCTGGGGCCCAGGGCCTCGGCCGATGGCCCGTCCCTCTGGGAGGCAGGCGTGCACGCACACCTGTTCTGTGGCAGCCCTGGGCGGCGGTCCTCACGCTGCACGGGGACCGTCTTTCTGGACGTCCCGACCGGCTCCCTGGGTATCACTCGGCAGGTCCCTGAAACGGAGCCCTATGCAAAGACGGTAAGAAAAGCTATCGGGGCATCTGTAGCCGCCGTGGTACCATCTGGCGGCTCAGAAATATTTTATAATCAAATGAGTGAGACAAGCTTCTCACATGCCACACGCACGGCACCCCCCCTTCCCAGCACGGTCCTCCTTGCTTCCCCCCCCCCCCCCCCCCTCTGTCTCTGAAACGCTGGGGAAGCCTTTTCCCGGGAGCGAGGGTGCTGTGCCCTGGGTTCAGGGTCACGCGTAGCCGGGCGGCCCTGGGCAGCTCGCTCGGCTCGCTCATCCCTGGCGCTGGCGCTCCGTGCCGGGACGTGAGTCAGGTTAACACGCGAGGTGAACATCGGCGTGCGTCCCTGGTACCACGCGGCTTACGGCTCGTCTGAGGCTTCTGAAAATCGTGTGCTTGAACTTTTTCTGAGAATGAAGGCGATGCGTGCGTGTTCACTGTAGGATATTTAGGACATAGAAAGGAACTAGAAAAAGAAGTTGATGATCTGTGATATGCCCTCCCCTTAGAGGGGCGGCCACTGAGAGCGGGTGGCCCGACGCCCAAACCACGAGGAGGGCTTGTGCACGTACACGGAAGTGTGGGTCTGAGTGTGTGCTCTGGAAGGGTGTGTGTGTGTGTGTGTGTGTCCGTGTGCATGTGGGTGTGTGCAGACGTGGGTGTGATGCCTCGGGGTCCAGAGAGCTCCCGTGCTCAGAGCAGGGGACCGACCGCAGCTTTTGGGTGGGGCGCTGGCACAGTCCCAGAGGAAGTAGGGGTGCTGGTGGTGTAGGGGACGGGGGCGGGGGACACGGCTGGCCTCCCCGGTGACCTCTCTCAGCAGAGCTGCAGGTGAGGGGGGTCAGGTCCAGCTGAGCCAGGCCGGGAGGCTGGGCCGGGGTGGCCCCAGGAGGTGGAAGGGGGCGGTGACCCCAGCTGGGCATCGACCCAGCAGCCTGCACGCCCCCTTCAGGGCCCACCCACCTCGGCAGTCTGGGAGGAGGTGCCCCCCTCATCCCCCTCCAACGCTGGCTTTGTACCCCGTGTCCCCACCCCCTCGCCACCCCTCGTGGCTTTTCCCCTCTTTGAAGCCGGAGGCGGTTCTTGCTTCTAGAGACAGTTCGACAAAACAAACCTGCAGGTCCCCGTGTGCCACGAGCCGGTCGGTGGCAACGAACAGCTACGAGTGTCCCCCGAGTTGGGGTGACCGGCCAGCGAGCTGAGAGCCCCAGACCCGAGACAGGCAGGCACGCGGCGTGCCCTCCACCAAGCTAGGAACTGTGTGTCTTGTATTTTCAGCGCCACAGCATAAGGATGAGGACGGGACAGCATGTGACTGTTCCCTCCCCGAGTTTTCCATGTGGGTCTTAGCCCCTGACTCCCCAGCACGGTTGCAGAGGCCGCCCGCCCCCTCCCCCACCCCTGCCTCCAGTCCGGGTCAGGGCGGGTTCCACTGTAAACACTGTTTCTCTCTGGGCCCCCACCACCCCCACCCCCCACCCGCCCGGACTGGTTTCTAAGGGATCTTTATCAGCCCCCGGAGCCTGCTCACTGGTTTTGTCCCCAAGGAACAGGGCGCTCAGAGATAAGCCTGAGGGTTGCATTACTGGAATTCACTTTCAGAAATCTCCAGAACCCCTGCCCCAGTGTACGTGGGTTCAGCGGGACGGGCGGGGGTCCCCCCTCGGGGAGCGGGGCCTTGTCTGGCCTCGGGGGCTGTGGGGTCCGGGTTTGGAGAGACTCGCTCACTCGCTCACTCGTTCGTTGGTTGGTTTGGTCGCCCAGGTACCAGCTCCGCCCTCCGAGTCCCTCTTGGTTCGTGCTCCACTGGGTCAGGACCCCATGGGGACAGTGCCGCGTGGGGACAGGGCACCCAGGGCACGCCTCCTGCCGAGCCGGCGGGGTCTTGGGTCCCAGCAGCCTCCCTGTGCCTGCCACCGCCTGGTAGAGAGAGCTGCTCCCCGTAAGCCGCAGGCTCGGTGTGGATGAGGCGGCGGGGGGGCCGGAAAACAGGTTTCAACCCCTCGTGTGGGGGTGCCTCCGCTCCCCTGGGGCTGCGGGGCCTGATTTGGGGTGTCAGTCCCACCTAGCCACATCCTTCCCTTCCTTCGAGCACACGCCCGGGTTCCCCGCAGGTCTGAACGCCCCTCGATTACCCCCCGTTCCGTGGCACGGTGGTGTGTGCTCGTGTCCGAGGGAGGCTGGGATTCGCGGGACCCGGCTGGGACCCGCCACGTGCCTGGCACAGAGCGTGGGCCACGTCCACCTGCCTTCGCCCTCCCCCCACCCCCCGCAGCCCCTGGGGTCTGCGCCCTCACTGACTCAGACGGGGTCCCGGCTTAGCAAACTGCCTTCCCAACGTGAGAAGACGCCATGACGAGAACTGGGGGGTGGGTGACGACAGCAGGGGCGCGGTCGCCTTTCGGTGGCCTGTGCCACTTTGGAAGCCCTGGCTGGTCTCAGAGAAGGCCCGGTGTCCTGGCCAGCCTCACCCCTGCTTCCATCCTGCCCTCCGCTGCCCGCCATGGACGCAGCACGGTGCAGGGATGAAGAAGCAAGAAGTGCAAGGCCGGGGGGAACAGACCCCCTAACCCTCTCGTCTTGCATATATCAAAGCCGAAACCTCGCGTTTCTCTAAAAATCTTAAAGAAGACATTTCATCACACATTTCCTCTCCTATAAAAGCAGCACATGCTCATGGAACCGTCTTGAAAATGCTAAATGATAAAAGGAGATAGAAAAGAATGACATCTCGTCACACCTGCCCAGGCAGCCACCGTGACGTTTGTGTCCAGAAAAAGCACTCGTCTAGTCCGATCGGCTTCGCCACTGAGGTGCTTACCTGGAAAAGATTATTCCAGAGAGGATCATAAAAGTGATACGGACGTACCTTGAGCGTTTTGTTTTAATACAGAACATTTCATCTTTCATTCCCCCATCTCCTAATTTCGGGCCGAGGCTTCTCTTGGGTCACAGATGCACGGGCTGCTGTCTGCGTTATCCTTTTTGCCTTATCCTTTAATGGGTTTTCCATGATTCTCAGTTTCTGTCAAGTGAAGCAGGAACTGAGTGCCCAATCCAGGTCGGTTTTCACGTACCCCTGATACTACACAGCTGCCTTGTTCATGCCTGATTTAACAGCGATCCTGCCCAAACATTCAACTCTCGTTTGATGAAACTGATTTATTTTTAACTCCTATTCCAATGGCTCACATAAAATTTAATTCCGTTACATAATTATGTAGGCACAACTGGTATGAGCAGGTGTGAGTCTTGGTGAGCTCAGAGAGCCACCCGCCCTGAGGGTCCAGCAGGCCCCTGCCTCACAGAGGGAGCTGAGCGTGTCCCCCAGTCCCGGGCGAGCTCAGGGCAGGCAGCTAAGGAAGCTCTGTGTTCTCCTGGTTTGTGTGTGTGTGTGTGTGTGTGTGTGTGTGCACGCGCACACGCATGCACGAGTGCACACAATATATATATAGAACATTTTGTGTGCCTTCTCTCTCTAAACTACTTGGAGAAATCTCACAGTGTTATCAATCCCAGCTTGAAATTTTTATTTTTATTTATTCGTTTTTTTTTTTTCCAAAATGTTGAGCCCACGGAGACGGAAGAGCAGGCTGAAATTTTTAAACTTGAATGTGTGAGAGTGAACAGCATACTTCTTGGTGAAAGACTGAAAGCTTTCTCTGCAGCCTCAAGAATGAGGCAAGGATGTCCACCGTTGCCACTGCTAGTTAAGATTGTACTGGAGGTTCTAGCCGCAGCACTTAGGCAAAAAAAAGAAATAACAGGCATGTAGATTGGGAAGTCAGAAGTTAACTATTTGTAGATGAGATGATTTCTTTATACAGAAAATCCTAAAGAATTTACTAAAAAACTATGAGAACTTATAACCAAGTTCAGCAGGCTTCAGGAATATAAGACCAATATAGAAAAACGAATGATAATTTTATATACTTGCAACGAGCAATCTGCAAGTCAAATTAAGACGATAAATTAAATGAAGAAGATTATTCCATTTTTTAAGAGCATCGAAAAGAATAGAATGCTTAGGAATGACTTTAATGAAAGAAGTGCAAGATTTATACTCTGAAAAAACCACAAAATGTGTTGGAAGAAATTCAGACCAGAGTACATGGAAAGGCATCTCATGTTCACGGACTGGCATGCGTGATATCGTTAAGGTGGCATCGCTCCCAAATTAACCTACAGATTCAGCTCGGCCCCCTTTGAAAACGTCAGCTGGATTCTTTGTGGAAATGGACAGGCTGATTCTAAAATTTAAATGAAACTCCAGAGACCCCAAAATCGCAGAAACAGTCTTAAAAGAGAAGAACCGAGTAGGAGGGCTCACACTTCCTGATTTCAAAACTTATTACAACGCGACAGTAATCAAGACGGTATGGTATGGTGGAAGGATAAACATGCAGATCGACAGAACAGAATTGAAAGTCCAGGAAAAAACCCTCACACATACGGTCAAGTGATTTTCAGAAGCAGCAAATAATTCAATTGGGAAAGAATAGTCTTCTCGACAAATGGTGTTGGCACAGCTAAACAGCCACGTGCAAAAGAATGAATTTGGACCTCTACCTCACACCATTTTTAAATATTAACTCGCCATGGATCAGAGACCTAAATGTAGGAACTAAAACTATAAAATTCTTAGAGGAAAAAAATCAGTGTAAACCTTTTTAACCTTGAATCAGGCAAATGTTTCTTAAACATCAAAAGTGTAAGTGACCAAAGGAAAAAAAATAGATGAATTAGACTTCATCAAAATTAAAAACTTCTTCCCTCAAAGGGTGGCACTACGGAGAAAGTGACCAGACAGCCCACAAAATGAAACAAAATGTTTGCAAATTCTATATATTCCAGACTTGTACCTAGACTGTATGAAGAACTCTCACAAGTCCACAACAAAAGACTAACCAGTTAAAACACAGGCATGGCCTTGAATAGACATTTCTCCCAGGGAGACAGACATACGAGGGGCCAACGAGCAGGTGAAGAGATGCTCAGCATCCTTGTTGGCAGGAAAATGCAAACCAAAGCCACAGTACGGTACTCATTCACACACAGTGAGTGACGTCGGGTGGGTAAGTACCCGCGCTGGTGAGGATTTGGAGAAGGCTGGACCGTAGCACACCGCCGGCCGGGATGGAAACGGTGCGGCCGCTTTGGCGGTCCCCCGGAGGTGTCACGGTCCCCGCGGGACGTGGTTCCACTTCCAGGGAGGGATGCTGCCAGCGGAAGCGAAACGTACACACGAGAACGTGCGCGTCGCCGTGGAAACAGCCCACGTGTCCACCTGCTGGTGAATGGATGAAACGATGAGATCTGTCCTCACCTGGGGATATTTGCAAATAAAAAGGAACGAAGTACCGGCATGTGCTCCGACACGGGCAAGGTTGGAAAAGAGCATGCTGAGTGAGTGAAGTGAGTCACGAAAGACGGCGTGTCGTGAGGTCCCGTTTCTAGGGGATGTCCAGAACGGCACCTCTGTAGAGACAGAAAGCAGGTTCGTGGGTGCCTAGGGCCGGGGACGGGGGCTTGGGGGGGAAGTGGGGAGGGGGGACTGCTAATAGGTGTGGGGTTTCTTTTGGGGGAAATAAAAATGTTCTAAAATGGTGATTGGTGATGGTTGCCCAACTCTTCACAACTGTTGAGCCATATGCCTTCCGTCTGTGAGTTGTAGGGCATGCGGATTCTATCTCAATAAAGCTGTTGTTTTAGAAACCAAATGTCAAGCCTCGTCCCCACCCGACCCCCTCCATGGTCCCCAGCTCGGATTTCTAGGTGAGGGAGGTTCCTCGGCAGTGTTCTTTCTTCTCGAGGTGTTTGGGACCCTCCTTTGCTCCCTCCTGATCCCTTCGAGCCCCTTCTTAGGACGTAGGATGCACCCCGATCCCCATCTTCCGATCGCTAAGACTGTTCCATCCCAGTCTTGGCTCTCTCTTTCTCCTACCTAATGGGCTGATTTCCCAGTAGCTTCGTGTCTGGATCTAAATTAATTATCCTGGAAGCAGTTGACTTCATTCCTCCATCAGCTGGTTTCTTTGGTAGAGGTCATGCGTGCCGTGGCGGGACCCAGGCCTGTCCCTTCCTCCGTAGCCCTCGGGGACGTCTGGGATTGCTCTCAACACCCAGGGTCAGGAGACCCTGAAGCACCCAGCTCCGGCCACCAGAGAGACGGGGAAGGAACTCTGGGCCTGGGCTCCCCACGGGGGGCACCTTTGGAGTCTGCTGCCAGGCGTGGGACATCCCATCCCTCTCACGCTCTGAAAAGAATCTTCTCGTCTTTCTGACCAACGCGTAAGCTCTTTAAAGGCAGGGACCATTCCTGATATTTAAAAAGAAAAAAATTCTGGCCAGGTTAGATGCTTACCCTTGTTGATTTGGTCGCTGAAAACAGGGACTCTTCCCGAGAGCTGTTCCGTCCGTTCTGCAGAGCAGGTGTGGCTGGATGTTTGGCCGACCAGGTGGAGATGGGGGCAGACGGTCCCCCTGCCCTGGGCTGGTAGCCATCACTGAGCGTGTGGTTCTCTGCCGTGCCGTCCATTTGCTCGGGGACCTCGGGAAGGCCACTCTGCTTGTCTGTCCCTCAGTTTCCTCATCTGTCCAATGGGGGTGTTTCCGCCCTGCTGGCCTCAGCACTTGGTTTGAGAGCTGACAAAAGCGTGTGCAAGTGTGTCGGGCACGGGGCGGACCCCTACACCCTCCCCGCCTCCGCCACTGGCCTCCTGGCACCGCGGCCACCTCAGTGTCACCCTCAGGGCTGGCGGAGGGCCTGGGAGAGTGGAGCGGCCTGAGGAAGGTTGGCTTTTAGTGACTCTCAGACGTCAGGATTCTGTGAACTGGTTAAAATTTAAAAAGTAATAATAAAATAAAAATAAAAACTAAATTAGGGCCACTCTAGGGTTGCAAGTTTAAATTTTGTCATATAAGGACAGCAGGGGTTGGGGGCTGCTGGCCACATGACGTAGCACAGAGTCCCGGCCTTAGCCCAGGGCCACATGGGAACTGTCTCCGGGTTGGTTGGTTCCTTCTCTTCCTCATTGTGCTGCTGAGTTTCCTTCTCTCACTTCGCCGCCGATCCTGTGAGCCAGGCGGGGTGAGCCTTGCCGTGCTGTGCGGGGCAGACACGTGCTCCCCGACAGGTCTCCTGCCCACCCCGCGTCTCCGCCGGACCACCCCACCCCTCCCCGAGAGCCGCGCAGAGCCCGGCTATCGTCGCAGACCTTACGGCCGCCCCTCCCGCAAGGTGTTTGCGGAACCATGTCCTGCCGTCTCCCTTCGTGGCTTCCCCACCTGCCCCTCGGAGGCGTCACGCTGTTTCTCCCCCACGTGACCCCGTCGCCGACGTGAGTGAAAACACAGCTGTCCCCCTGTCGTGAGGTCGCGGCAGGCGGGCGCTGCGTGCTTGCGGGAGAGGCGAAGGCCTGGGGCGTGCCGGCCACGTCCTCCCCCAGGCCCACGGGCAGCGGTGGCCGTGACCTTGAGCAGGAGCACCTGCCTGTCCTCTCCGCCTCTCGCCGTGGGCCACCCCTGTTCATCTCCTGGGCCCCGACGAGGACTTGCTGGAGGAAAGGACGTTTGCGTCCGGTTTCTGGATCACCACGGCCGTGAGTGCGGTGACTCTGGTCCCGCCTCACCAACAGGACGGATGTGCTGTCCGGGTGTAGGGGTGGGGGCGGGGGCCACGCGCTGTTTGTTCTGATAGGACGTGTGAGGGGAGAAGCAGGGGTAAGTCAGCAGTGCAGACATCTGCAGAGCCTTCTGCCATCCTCAGAAATCCTGGGTGACTGTGACAGGGGCCGGCGAGGGGCTCTGGGCAGCCTCGGGGGCGAGCCGAGCTGCCACGGCCCCCTGGGCGCCTGGTGCTCCCCCCGCTGGTGCTCCCCCCGCGGTCTCCCTCGTGGCCCACACGAGCCACAGCCCTCACCTCCCTGCCTCCCGGGACCCCGTCTTGGTCACACGGGCGTTGGCTGTCAGGCCGGCTCCTCCCCCCACCCCCCGCTCCGGGTGAGACGCCCACCCCGTGCCCAGCGTCCACCGGCCCCAGCAGTAGAGGCGACAATCTGATTTCCGGTCTCAGCAGTAGGGGACAATTGGATTTCCGTATCTGCAGATGCTTTGCCCCTCCTCAGGGAAGCTGGGTGACTCTGCTGTCCCCCCACAGCTTGGGGGACCGGGAATTAGCTCTTTGGGCCATCAGCAAGGGTGGCACCCGCAGGAAGGTGAGGTGACAACAGGCAGAGCTTCGCACGCCTCTGGGTCCTGCTCCCCAGGGGGTCAGGCTGCGGTTCTCGGGGTGTACTTCTGCGGGGGGGACGTCCGGGGGAGCGGGCAGGCCCAGGCTTCCCGCGGGGGGCAGAGCAGAGAAGGAACGCCCCCTTCAGCGTCCTTGTCGGGATGAGTCTTTGTGCCTTCGGGAAGAAAGGTGAGCCGTGGGCACAGTGCTCCCCCGTGAGGCTGCACCAGCGGGCGGCCCGAGCCGGACACGCCAGCCTCGGGCGCTCCTGAGGGGTCCCCGCTTCTGCTGCTGGTGGGGAGGACTCAGTGGGCGGGACCCCCGAGTTGTGCGGTGCCCTCGTGCTTCAGGTGGCCCCTGCCCCGCCTGTCCTGGGACCCCATGTGCACACACATGTGTGTATGTGCGTGTGTGCACGTGCCTGAGTGAACATGTGCATGCGTGCGGGCGTGCATGCGTGTGTCGTGTGCGTGCATGCCCTCGTATGTGTGGGTGTGCATGTGCGTTGATTACGTGTGTGTGTGTGCGTGTGTCTGCGTGCACACACGTGTGCATATACGTGTGCACGTGCCCACAGGCACGCATTCACTAGACAGGGGTCCCTGAGGAAAGGACAGATCTCTCTCTCTCTCTGTCCCTGGAGCCCAGCCCAGGGCAGGCATTCAATCTCGAGTGCTCAGTGGAGCTCCGGTGGCCACCTGGGGCGCCCCCTGCCAGCCCTCTGGTGCCCCCGATGCGGGGAGCACGCCCTCCCTGAGCTCCGTGCGTGCCAGCATTTCCGGAGCAGCTCACCTCCCGTGGTCTTGTCAGTATTGACTTGGGTCGGGAGCTCGCTGCCTCCCTCGGGCCCGCCGGGCACGGTGTCCCTCCCAGCCTGCGCCCAGCACAGCGCGAGGCTCAAGGTCAGCAGGTGCACGTTTGGGTTGAAAGATGATGTGTTTACCGAGCGTCGGCACCGGCAGCTCCAAATGACATTTCGGGAATCCAATTACGGCGTTTCAGTATGTGCAGAATTCAGAAATAGATCGTGTGATTGTGTCTGTCGGAAGTCATTGCCACAACTGGCTTTGTTTCCTCAGTCGCGGGGAGAGGGCAGGGGAATGTCTGATGACTGGGTTCTCCCCAGGGCACGCCTGCCGGGCTGGCGGCCGCCCACGGCCTTCCCCTGGATGGGAGCCCAAGGGCTGGAGGCCGCCTCGGGCAGCGCCCACACCGCTGCTTCTGCCACCCACTTGTCCCCGGGCTGGACCTGCCCGATGCCTGGCCAGTCCACCGGCCCTACAGATGCCACTGCGGGGTGGCAGCTGCCCCAGAGGGCTCCCCCCACCCCTGTTCTGCCGGCCCGGTGGGGGGGAGGGAGCAGCCCCATTCAGCCTTGGAAGGTCACGTGATGCCTGTGCCTGGTTTCTGTGCCCCGTCTTGCCCTCAGGGGTTGTGTCCTTGGGTCTCATGCGTCACCTGGGCCTCAGCCACCATCGTGGCCAGCCGCTCTTTCCTCCGTCCCTTGGGAAATCCTCTGTGCGTTTTCTCAGCCCCCTGGTATCAAGAGGCCACCCCCCGCGGTGCCCTTCTTGGCCCTGCAGGGTCCCTGCCCCTTGCCTGTGGCGTCCAGAGTCCTTAGCGGTTTCGGGGCTGGGAGGCTGGGCTGGGCGGGTGCGGCTACTTGCCCCACGCAGCCTTGGGCTCTGTGTGGAGCCGGCCCCGGGTGCGAGTCCAGAGCTGTCTGTTGCTGCCGAGAACTGGGATCTGTGCGTCCCTTCCCAGCAACGGGATTGGAAGTGGGTTTAAACCCCAGCGTGCCTCCAAGCCCTGCTGCTTCCCCAAAGACGCGAGTTTTCCCGAGTATCTTCAGAGGAGAGTTTCGCGTGCAGAAACACAGCTTCCAGCCCTTGGTGTGGCCCTTCTCTGCGCCCACACCCCTTGCTGGGGACGCGGGAGCCTTGCCCTGCAGTGCTCTTACGTGCGGGGCCAGGCCAGCCGGGTCCACGGCCCGGCCTCTCCCCGCCTTCGCCTCCTGCCTGAGGATGACTGTGCTGCGGCCTGAGAAACGAGAATCTGGCCAGCGCACGAGTCAGGTGGGTTGCTGATGAAATGTGCTTTTGTTTGTGGTTGTTGTAACGAGTAGTTATAGATACGAGAGAGCTCGGGGGCCTCCGGGTTGCGGGTTGCTTCACAGTTCAGTTCCGTTTTCTTTGCACGCACAGACAGGCCTGTTTGAAAACGGGGACCTTCCCCGCCCCCGGGCTCTCGGGGTGGCTCTGGTAGGGCTCCGCCGACAGCTGGTGTAAGAGGGAGCACTGGGAGGGGACCCCGAGGCCTTCCTGGAGGAGGAGGTGCCTGAGCCAGCCACCTGTGCTGGACGCTGTCGCCCATTCCCTGTTCATCCGACGACGCTGAATGTGTCGTGCTTGGGTCCACTGGGAAGAGCCGGACGTGAGCTGGAAGACAGCACGACTCCAGCTGGACCAGAATCAGTGATGCTGTGAGACGTTCGGCTCAGGATTCGGACAAAAGGAAAAGGCTGTGGCCTCCTTAGGTCACCCCCAGCGTGTCCTCGAAACGTTTCACTCCTTGAAACGTGCTTCTTCACGTTGCGGAAAGAACCGCTTTCTCCTTCTACATACAGCCCTTTGCTCGGTGCAGGGCGCAAGGCGCAGGGTGCGGGGTGCAGGGTGCAGGGTGCAGGGCGCAAAGTGCAGGGTACAGGGCACAGGGCGCAGGGCGCAGGGCGCAGGGTGCAGGGAGCAGGGCGCAGGGCGCAGGGTACAGGGCGCAGGGTGCAGGG
>PVKZ01005725.1:0-47416 GCA_004027375.1 Macroglossus sobrinus
AAATGGACAAATAAAAGCAGAAGCACTAGGGGAAATAAGGTTGATGTTTTATTGGAAAAGTGCAAGGAGGACAATATGAGTGAAGGGCAGTGTGATAGGAGATGGGACTTGGGTTTGTGAAAGAAAGCCTAATATGAAAAATAGGATGGGAGAGTCAGCAAAGGCTTAGAGAGAGTGCAGAACTTTACCAGGATCAGGAAGAAAAACTGAGGTTTGTGTAGAGAAAGAAAAAGGCAAGACTCCAGGATGAGGGAAACACGATAAAAGAAGTTAGTAAAACAAATGTTAAAATATTGAGGGAATAAGGTCATAATGAGATCTATAGTAGGACAGTGATCCAAAATAATAATTTTAAAATAAGCATCCATTAAGCAGATCTTTGATATAAAAATTATACCAGCAATGATAAAAGGATGCTTCGAAATGACAAGCATCTAGGGTAAGACTGTGTTAAGTAACCCGTAGATCAAAGGCACCCATAAGATGATGTATTAGCAGAGCAGGCTAATTGATTTAACAAACAAACTTCTAAATCTCACTAGTTTTACACAATTTATTTATTGTTTACATCACAGAGGAGGCAGACCCTCCTTGAGGTGTTGCTCTATGCAGTTACCTGGACCCCCGGGATCCTTCCAGATCATGGATTTGCTTACCTCTTAAGTTCTTGAATTCCTCTCCATTCAGCCACCTGGTGGGAAGAGCAGAAATAACCTAGCACTAGAGAGTAATTACTGTTTATTCCGGGAAGGGGAACTGATTACCTTGTCTTCAGTAAGCTAGGCCTGTCAAGCTGCCATACAATACAGAAAAGAAGCCTGGAAAATATAGTGCAGTTGTGCGACCAGGAAGAAAAACTAAACAAAGTAAATACAGTATAAGATATATACACATTAGATGTAAGTAAGGAGTCCAAAAAAATGTAGTCAAAAAGAAAAAATATTAGAAGAATAATAGCATACGTAAAATAAATCGCACAAAGAAAAAATATAACACCCAATGTCATACATACTGTTTCTATTTTAATATTTTATTAAAATAAATTTGAAAAATTATTACTATCAAAAAGCTTTTTGGAAAACATTAACGGAAAGACTTCATAACAAAATGTTCTACCTTTCATTAAAATATTTGAATAGAATTGAATTTCATATTTTTTAGTTTCCTAACCACTCATGTAGTACATCAATGTAGACCATGACATTTGAATAATAAAATTATTTTTAATAATTTATTTTTCCATGTTTCCTAAGTGAATAATGTTGGTTCATTATGTCCTCATCCTAAAATGCAATATGTGTATGCATCTGTGAGATTTTTATTTATTGAAAAACTTTTTTTCTTGCCAATTAGAAACAAAAAAACTCAAAATGAGGGTTTCCTCTTATCTTAAGGAAGAGGCATTATGAAACCAGCAATTTTGTATCTGGAACTATTTGGAAGCATCAGTGAAAGCAAGATTTTAAATTATAAAGTATTATTCTTTAAAGATAATGTAAAAGTTGTCAGCATACCCAGAAAAGATGTTAAAATGACCTATGGCCTTACAAACTTGATCTATGAGTTGTTGTTTATAATGACCCATGAAAAATTGGTCAATTTTCCTATGCCCTAAACATCTACATAGTAGCAGTAGTAATAATAATAATTAAATAAATATATTTTTAAAATTCACTTTAATGTAGAAGACTATTCTCATACACATGATCCATTAGATAGCAATTCTTCTGATCTAGGAGACAATATATAGAATTATTGTTGATTGCATTCAGGTGTACCAGTAATTAAACTTATATATGAGAAATAACTATTGGTTGCACATTAGATCTAACAAACCTCTTGTCATTTTCTCTCCTCTATCTTCCTCTCTCTCTCTCTCTCTCTCTCCTCTCTCTCCCTGCCTCTTGCCCTCTCTCTTTCCCTCTCATACTAGGAAACTATTATCTGATGGTTAAAATCTGATTGAATCTTATCATTCGAAAAAATTAACTTCTCATATAGGCTCATGCTATAATGATAGTGCTCATCAAAAGCAATGTTGTTTTAAAAATATTTTTCCTCCTATGTCTCCTGTAAGAATGTAAATTAAACAAGTGTTTTCAAGAAATTTTCTAGGTTGACTATTAAACTTTAAGTTTAAAACAGCTAAAATTTTTGAAATTTTTGCTTCACTAAATATTAGCATTTTAAAATGAACAGGAAATGTCAATCTTTTAATTACATCCAATGAGATCTAATTATAATAATTGATACATGGCGACACTAATTTAAAAGCAATACATGAACAGTGTAATATTGTTTAGTGTTTATTTTTTTAGATCGTATTCAATACCAATTCCTCCACAGAATTTTTTCAAGTGTATAAATTTAAATATTTTGTTAGAAGTCTTTTATTATTTCTCTACATACGATATGTGTTTATAGTCAAAATAATTTTTTAAATTTCCTGTGAGCATAAAACAAATTATTAAAAACTTTATTTTATATTGACCTTCTTTACTATTATATATAATTATAATAAACAATTGATCAAAGATCTTCTATCATGTATCCATTGATGAATATTACTTATTGTAAGAATAATGCCAAGCTCAACATTCATTCTGTTCCTTTATTTAAAAAATAAGTCTGAGCATAAATAAGCTAAGTTCATATAAGTAAGTGGATTTGAACAGACTTATTATAAGCATGAAACTCAATTATTTGAACTTTCTGAGTTTTGCGCTAAAAATTTCATCCCAATTTCTCATTTGAAAATATTCGATAAACTGTCATCTGACAACTAAATTTGGTTCTCTTTCAACTCTGTTGAAATGTATGAATTGGAAGCAACCTGAAAAGGCATTTGTTTTCTAGTCACTAAAGTCATTTATTTTCTCAGTTCTAGATCTGATATCTAGTTGTGTGTGTGTGTGTGTGTGTGTGTGTGTGTGTGTGTGTGTCTGTATGTAAAACCCTGTGAAATCTTACATCCTAAAACAATACACCTTAATTAGCCTTAGGATAGCTGAGAAGTATTCCTTTGTAGTATATAGTTAAATGTACTAAAAAAAGGGTATGTGAGAAAGTAGCTGCTTGACTCAGGCACCTTATCAGTCTTAGGAAAGAATCCACGTGGAAGTGAGGATCAGAAATTACTTTCCTGAAAAACATCTGTGCTTATATCTTAATCCCCAGGCTATGTATACATCCTTTTAGAACACAACTGGTCTAAGGAGTCTGTCTGCAAACTGGGGACAGTCTTTTGGAGAGTTTGAATATGCAGACTGATACTGGTCTCTTGCTTAGCCTTTTTATTTTCAGAGGTGCGAGGGAGGTGGCACAAGCCAGTATGGTATGTAGTATGTCCTGTGTAAAAAACTAAAAGTTACACATTCTAAAAAGACTAACAGGATCATATTTATTTTCTATTGCTTCAGCATTTTCTGATATCTTGAAGTTTGCATATGTACAGCTGAATGAACTTATACACTATATGTCCTATGGTTTTAATTAATATAATACTTGTAAGATGGATGAGTGGCCTACAAATATTTCTGCCAAATAAACATGTACTAAAGATAATATATGATTAATAATCCAAATATAAGAAACATAAGTGGCATAAGTAATACTTATCAATTAAATTCAATCTTTCAGTAGGCCACACTGCAAGACAAAAACAGTGATGGTCTAAACTAACATGATAAGAAGTCAGTAAAAAATTTCTAAATCATCAAAAGACAATTTGAAGCGTTAATGTACATATGTAATTAATAAAATCTTTAAAACATTTTAATCATTTTAAAGTTCCTGCATTTTGTGATGGTTTACAATGTACATAATGCATTAGTAAAGAAGTGTGTGTACATAAAATATAAATAAACATATTTTGGTATATTGGTCCAAAAATATTTTAATGATAAAATGTATTATCAAAAATCTTTGGGGGCCACTGGTTTGGAGAAAGTACTAGTGTTAACTTTTCTATATAATAAAAAGAAAAATCATTTAATAGCTCTCTAGTTAGAAATTTTGTCAATATTATTTCTTCTTTACATTTTTACAAATTACAAATATAGAAGCAGCAATGAGGTTTTGGGGCAGTCTATTACTAGTGATGGTTATGACATAATTACACTCCTCTACATGTATAAATAGTGATTTTTAGATAATTTGTATATAAATAATTAAAAGAATGATTTTTTTGAACAACAGAATATAAAGATTGAAAATATGTAGATACAACTTCTTTAGGATTCTTAGTCAGTGTAAATTTCAACAGAACTTCCAAATTATTTGAGTCATGAACTAAACATATCTTTGTCTCTAAAGCTGGAGAGACAGAAGCAGAGGCCTATCACAGAAGCAGAGGCCTCTGCGGGGCAGAGGGAGTAGGGGACTTAAATTTTACAAGTTGGCTATAGTTATATTCATCATTCTTTCACAGATAAGAATTTGAATTTAACATTTTTGTGTATGTGTGTTCTATAGCTCTGGGCAGGTGTTCAATTTAGTGATAACATTACCATTAATTTACATGCTTCAGGTTAACAAACACGAAATATTTTCATTTTACTGCTGACCAAATTATAGATACTTCTTTTCTAAAGTATGCATGACTTGAAGTGTCAGTGTACTGTAACAAAATCAATGCATATTTGAATTATCTTCAAACTGAGATCTTTATTTTTGATTTGAGAACTGCAATTTAGAAAGAATACAAAGAAAGTACGATTTAACTCAAAACAAAATTCACAAAACTTAGAGCATCTAAACACCTGAAAAAGAACCACAATGAATAAGTGAATTTGTCTGAACTAATTAGCCATTCTCAAGCTCAGGCATATGTGAACAGATTAGACTATAAGGTTGAGGCTGAAAGTGACTTGAAAACAAACAAACAAAAAATCCAGTTCTAGAAATGGCTATAGAAAAAAATTGTTAAAATTGTGAAAATTATTCTTCATTAGGCATTGAGCTTTTTCAGCCACACTTGCAAACACAATTACAACAATTTTATCAGTAGTTGTGTGCAAATTTGAATATGCACACAGTTTTATTGGAACTTAATATATCTTTCTAAAATGTTATAATAAACTGCTCTTTACTTAAATAAAATAGTGAAACTCATTTCAGTTACTCATAACTAAAATAAGGTTTATTTTCTCTTTTGCTTGGTGATTTAAACTTTTATTTAAAATTGATACTTGGGATATCATCATTGACCATATTCCAAGATTTCTATTCTCTTTTATCTAAGGGCTGAAAACACATTTTCTGTTATTTCTTGGAATATTATGCAATAACTTCTAAAGAAAGGTTGAATGGGAAGTGCTAAGGAATATAAACTTATTCTGTTTTCACACATATCAATAATTCAGCTGAATGTAAAATCCAAAGTTGGAAATATTTTTTTTTACTGAAATTTGAAGACAATGTTCCATTGTTTTCTATTATCCATTGTTACTAATCACACATAAAGTAATTCAAATGCCTGACTCTATGTGTATTTTTTAAATAATATATTTTTCTCTAGAAGCTAATAAACTTTTTAAATGAGTTTTCAGAAATGTCATGTCAATGTGCCTTTGAATTAGTCCATTTTTATTCATTTTATTGATCACTTAGTATGACATGGGCTTTCAATATGCAAACTTGTGTCCTTTATTTTCATATGTTTTACTTTAATTATTTCTTAAAATTTTTAAATTCTTTTTTCTTTCCTTTTAGAATTATTTTAGGATGTTTAACCTCTGGCAAGTTCTCTGAATTTCTTATGTCACTGCTATATCTCAGGTTTTTGCCTCTTTGCTTCGTTTTCTTCACTTTATAATCAACCATTTTACTGAATTTTTTATTTCAATCATATTTTTTAATTTTCAAATTGTTTTTTTTTTTTTTTGTATTGCTCCATTTTTATGTCTTGTTCCTGTTTCATGGATTCAAAACAGAGTGAGCAAAAACGTTGGCAGTTCTGGAGATCCATACACAAAGTCATGTGTGGTGGGCACACTTCCTAAGACATTGCCTATGACCTCATTTTCTGATATTCACATCCTGTCTAATTCCTTTCTCTTGAGTGTGGGCTAATCTAATGACTTGCTTCTAATAAATAGGCAAAAGTGATAGAATTTCAGAAATTAGTCTGAAATTGCACGTTCTTTTGTCTTCTCAACTCGTTCACTTTGATGAAGCAAGATGAAATGTTGAAAAGACTCACATAGCCTCTGACTAAGAGCCTGCAAGAAATGGAATTCTGCCAACAATAAAGTGACTGAGCATGGAAGAAAATTCTTTGCCAGTTAAGCACTGAAATGACTACAATTCTATCCAACATCTTGAGTTTAGCCTCTAAGGGACCATGAATCACATAATTCTGCTAAGCTGTGCCCAGTTCCCTGATCTACAGAAACTGTAAGGTGATCAATGTAGTTTCAAGTAACTGAATGTTGGAGTGATTTGTTTCACAGCAAAAGACAACTAATGTAACATATAATATGCAGAAGGCTATTCTTATCTTCATTCTGCCTGATATAAACTAAAAGAGAAGTCTTCTGTTTAATTTTTTTTCGGAGAATAAAACTCCACGTTTGAGTGGGGTAAGGAAGAGGGTAATATACCTAACTACATACATTGGAGGACATAGATCTGAGAATCCAATTCTTTTTAAAACACGGTTTCAAACAAAACTCATGTTTTCATTATGTTATTCCACTTTCAGAGTTACCTAATGATATAAATTTCAGAGCCTTCTTGGTGATTGTGGTAAATATCAAGTTGCTAATTAATTTCTGCACTTGTTGATTTAGGATTAAACTTTCTTAAGTCTTAGATTATTTATGACTCATTCATTTCAATCTTCCAAAATATTTTTGTTGTCTCCTTTCTTGTTCTCTTGCTCCTTATGATTGTGTTGGTTTTTAAAATCCATTCATTAGTAATTTTAGTAGAGTTTCAGAGGCAATCTAAAGTGGATGCATGTAATCAATCTATTTTATACAATGCACAAACTCATCAGTATTTTTAATGATTTTAAGCAAATATGGGAGTTGTAAACATGCAGGGTTCATACATGCAGGGTTAAGGGTATATGAATATTTTATGTGGTTCTTTGCAATTTTTAATAATATTTTTAATTAATATAGGCTTAAGAAATTCTATTAAAAATATTTGGTCTATATCAAGGAGTTCTTGGATTTTTATAGTACTATATAATGCATGATAATAAAAGTTTTAACCCACTTAAAGTGATTAAAAATCCAAAATGGGAGATATAAAATAGGGACTTCAAATAAAACTCAATATAAATTCATTAAAATGGTTGATTTTTACTTCATAAGGGCTTTTTCTTTTCTTTTTCCTGAAAAAAAAACTTTCACATATAAATAAATATAGTTTTCCCACAGTGTGCTTGGAGAAACCAAGTCATAATCTTATGCTCACATGTGTGATGATGTTTAAAAAGAGATCTGTTTCCATTTTCCTCAGACTAGCCACCTGACATTTCAAAAGATAAGAAGCACTGCTCAGCTTGAATGAACTAAAAAATATCTCTGCAAATGTATTTGAACTCATCTTTTGAAATGTCAGTTTGGGATTAAGAATATGAGTTACTCATTCAAGTACTGGAATATATGTTGAATGTAAAATAATATTTTTAAGAAAAGAGAATGAGATTCAAGAATATATTTTGAGTAAATCAAGGAAGTATAAGTTTCTGTGACTTTTATTTCATTAAATAATTACTTATCTATTATTAAGATATTTAAAGTTTAAATATAGAAATACATTATAAAATTTACATATCAAGATGTTTGTTTGATTTTCTACATGAATCGTTCATTTAATATTTCTTTTGCCTATTTCACTTGTTGTTTTGTGTACATGATAAATATTTTTGTGTCCTAATATTTTCTCTTTAAAGAAATTAATTCTACAATTGGATCTGATTCATTCTGTTTTTGTTGGATAAGTTGCAAGTGTAACGGGAGTGGTCATAAACCACATATCATTAAAACTTAATGATAAAACTGACATACCATATAACCCAACAATTGCACTTTTGGGCATTTATTCCAAAAATATGAAACAGTTTCACCCAGAAACTGGCACACAAATGTTCATAGCAGTTTTATTTGTGATAGCCACAGGTTGAAAATTACTCAACTGTCTTTCAAGGAATGAATGATTAAATAAACTAGTACTTCCATGCCATGGAATACTACCCAGCAATAAAAGGGAATGAGTTATTGCTATACCAAAAACTTGGATGAACCTCAAGGAATTAGGCTGAATGAAAAAAAAGTCAATTTCAAATGCATTATTCCATTTTTGTAATAGTATAACATAAAGGGAGAATTTATTAGTGTTTTCCAGTGGCTGTGGGTAGAGGAATACATGTGGCTAGCATGAGGGAATAATTTAGTGATGAGTATCTTAAATTTACTAAAGATTACACAAGGCTATATTATATTATAATATACATATATATATATACATATATATACATATATGTATATGTATGTGTGTGTGTGTATATATATATATATATATATATATATATATATATATAATATGAAAATACACAGACACACTTATAGCCAAACTCACACACATGCACACACACAAATGAGTGCATTTATAACTGGTGAAATGTGAATAAGCTCTATAAATTGTGCCAATGTCAACTTCTTGGTTTTGACTTTGTATTATATGTTATTATGTTAACATTGGGGTAGATTTAGGGATGTAGAGAAGGGTACATGGGACATCTTTATACATTCCTTTGTAATGTCCTTGAATTTATAATTAGTTTATAATTAAATGTCTACAAAAATTCACTTGTAGTAAAATAAGTTTACAGGCAAAAACTTAAGGGAAAATGCAATCTAAAAGTTTGCATTTAGGGACCTTGTCACATTTTGATGGCACCAATATTCATTTCTATTTGTCTCCCACTGGGAGGTCTATAGAAGTTGTAGCCCTCACACTAGCCTACTGTGTAAGCCCATAGGAAGGCTTCATGCTCACATTTATGAGCAAGAGCTAGAAAGTGTTTTTTTTGTGTTTGTTTTTTGTTTTTTGTTTTAAATACCAAAGGTGGCATTTCCATCTAACAATCTAACATTTGGGAGCATTTTTTTTTTTATTATTCTTTGTAAACATAAAATGGAATCTGATTCTAATACAGTAACAAGGAGAATATATTTTGTAAAGGTAAAGAAAAGAAAATTTTTTTACCCAGATGTTTTGTTCTCTGGAAAAAATTATTTAATATTTATAATAAATGTTTATAAAATGACATATCCATTTTTAGATTTTTATTAATCTTCACATAATAAATAAATTCATGACTAATAAAAATTATTGTTGGATTCTAAACAACAATTTCAATTTGTAATTATGTTCATGTTTAGGTCCTTTATTGAGTTACGTTCTTCCTCCATGGCCATCAGTACTAAGAGTAAACCCATTTTTAATTACTAGCCATAGGGCACGCCAAAACTGATTAAGTCAAAGAAACATAACATCACACTTAACTGGTTTTAGAATAAGGGAGGGCCTAATTTTATTTTACTAATTTATGGTAATAGGTTGCTCATTATATTCATTTTCCAACTATCTTCCGTTCCTCTTTTTCTCCTGTCTTTCATTTTTTCTTACCATGTTGTGTGTCTGTATGTATATACAAGTGTGTATACATTTTTTTAAAAATTTTTTCTTATTTTTATTTTTCAATTGTTTTACAAGTAATATATGCTAATTGTGAAAAATACAAAGATGAAAAGTAGAAAAATAAATCCAAATTATCCCACTAGTCATATACAAATGTTATTAATAGCACACAGCTTTCTAAATTAAAAAGCAAAATTTGCTTCATATTATCTTTATAATTTAATATTTTAGAACTATCTTTTTATGTGCATGTATTCTAAATATTTAAATGGTTCCATGTTATTATATTGTACAGATGTATTTAACAGTTCTTATTGAACATTAGATTATTTCTGATTTTATCCATTAAAAATATCACTATGTTTAATCTTTTAGTCCTTTTTAATCAATTTAGCTTAAATTTAAAAAATATATCATAGGATGTAAAATTACCCTCACTTCAATGGCACTTCATGATATTGTAAAACCACCCCATAAAAGATGTTCCAGATTCATTTCCCACCAACAAAGTATGAGAGTACATGAACTTATTATTGCTAATTTTTACCCAGAAAACTGTTCCATGAGCAATTAACAAAGTTATCTAAATCCTGTTTGCAAATATATCCTTTTTTACTTACATCATTGAGAAAATTTATCAGCTTTTCCCCTAGCAAACTGTAGGTAATTACATCATAAAATATGTTCTTATATGAGTGGATTATTTATGAATTTCAAGTCAGTATATGCATTGAGGTTAATAAAAAACTTCTAAATCTGAAATATTATAGCTTATTCTTCACCTATTAGCAAATACTTCTGGATTTCAGAAATGGGTTAGAATAAGTAGAATTTTAAGTGAAGTGAGCCACTTCCATGTGTATCATTTAAGTCTTGGGACTCTTCTGTACACAATCACTCTACTTCATCATTACTGAGAGTCCTTATTATTTCAGTGTCCACATCTTCATAGTTTCCAGTTGTCTAAGATGCTGGAGGAAAATAACAACCAAAGAACTTCCTGGAAGGTCAATTTGGTTCATCAATTCCAGCAGCTCTGGCCTCATCCTATGCTGCAAAGTCGGCAATCCTAGCACACTGACACAGGAATGATTAGAAAATAAACAAACTGCCACCAACAATGAAAAACTCAGGATCTTTAGCTCATTGTAGTTGATTTGAATACCTAGTTCTTTGTTCTTTGCTACAAAATTATTAATACTTATAGACAATAGAGGATTTTATTCTGTTCTCAATATTCATAAAAAATAAAAAATGAGTGTTGAAAATGATATGAACATGTTTAGTAAGTGCAGTTTTTACTGAGTAATACTTTAATGCATTGTTAGGTAATGAAATAATTTATATATTTAAACCTTAATTTATTAAAATGCTTTTAATTTATTATTTTAAAATAAAATCTCCAATTTATAATCAATTAAATTTAAATGAATTTAGCATTAATTGATAAAAATAGGGGTCATTCATAAAAGGAAGGGATTCTCGAATTTCAGAAAAATTCTTAAAATAACAATGAACAAAAATTAAAATATTTGGTTTTAAGTAATTAAAATGCAATGTATAAAGTTATGAATATGTTAAAATTATATTGGTTGTGAATCAAAAGCTATTATTTAAATATATTTTAGTTAATTTTTACTTTTGGGATCAAAATATTTAACATCACCATGTATCTATTATCTTGAGCAATCTTGAAAAATTAACTTCATTAAAGTATCTTATAGTTTCATCAGGATATTTTATAATTTCATATCTTAACTCTACCATGGGTTAAAATTTATTTTGCTTTTGTTTGTTTTTCCTCCCAAATTCTCTTTTTAAGAGAATGAAACTATGTGACAAAAAAAAATTTAAGTTATGTAAAAAATTGCTAAGATTACACACATTTTAGAAAAAATGCTCTTTGGTTTATAGAGTTGTATTTAGATTAGTGTTGTAAAATCCCTTGCTTATGTTTTCTATTATTGTTTACATTTGTGCCATCTGTGCTAATATTATCTGTCCACATACCTCAATCTTGTTATTTTCTTGATTTGGTCCATTTTCTCCACTGTACAGAGATAAACTATGTGGATATTTTTGTGTACATAAGACAGTCTTTTCCTCCAAGTAATGTTTATTTAGAAAGCTTTATTTCTTGTTTTCTCCTATTCATTTATCTGATCTATACTTTATTATTTGGCTAATTGCTTTTGGATTTAAATGAATCTTAAAACTGAAATATTTTTATCCATTAATTATTTCCATTAATGTCATCTAACCTCTTTTCCTTGGTCTCCTCATCATTAACATGGGGCTAATAATTGCACCAACATCATGGTTGAAGTGTCAGCATTAAGTAAAATAATGAATGTAAAACATCACATAATGTTTCACACATAGCACAACTTCAAAAAATATCAGTATGTCTGCTTATTATGATTTATTTTGCTTTCCTACTTTGAATGCAGTGAAGATATATTTAGGCTTACTAATAACATTGAGTTGAACTATAACACCTTTTATACAGTAGTAAACTTTCAAGGTGTCTTATCAAGGTGATTTCAAATATCTTCTTTTCATGAAAGCTTAGTACAAAAGCCTGATCCAAGCAGAGATCCAAGCCAGATCCAAACACTTTCACATTTTGAGGCCACAGCAGTTAGCTCCAAACAATAAGAAATGCAAACAATAGGATATCCAAGTCAGTACTGATGTAGCCTTTTCTTGTGCAGAGCAGTAAGTCTGAATGAAGGAAAAAAAATAAGTCTTTTTCATGCAATGCCATGGTCTAGTGTAAGTATGCTAAGTATCTACATGCCAAAAAAATCAACATATGGCCAACTATAACATCTCCTTTGAGAACAAGGCCCAAGCTAAACCACCCTCATTACCATCTCTGATTAACCGTCATTAGACCAAAAAAATTACTTCCATGGCTGTCACTGGGGCTTCATTTTATACCTATTCATTCTTTTAGGGTTATTTAATAAATATTATTAAACAATCCTGAGAAATATGGCTACTATTTAAGGTGGGGAATACAAAAAATTTTGCATTCTATGTTCTCAGTTACTTAATGAGTTAG
The DNA here is from genome assembly GCA_004027375.1 of Macroglossus sobrinus. Lineage (NCBI taxonomy): Eukaryota > Metazoa > Chordata > Mammalia > Chiroptera > Pteropodidae > Macroglossus > Macroglossus sobrinus. The sequence continues at coordinate 12,725 of PVKZ01005725.1, forward strand.
CCATCTTGGATAGGAGATCACACAATTACCCACCACAGTGATCAGTAGTCCAGATTTTTTTTTTTTTTGACATTCCTCGTTTAAATCCTGACTCTTCATTCATATATATATATATATATATTTAAACATTCATTAATTTATTAAAATGCTTTTATTTTAAAATAAATACATATATATACTTATACATATATACTTAAATATATATGTATATATATATGTCTGTATATATATATATGTACTTATAATTGTTAGATAATTTGTTCCAGTTTTTCATTCAGAAGATATTTCCAATTGTTTTAATTGACATAAATCACAAGATATAAATACTTTGAGAAAGAGAATCAAATCATTTCTTTTTTGGAAAAGAAAGTATCAATTGAGTGCCTGACTCTCTCCTTGGACACTGGGTAGAATTTTAGATAAGAGAGGTGTATTTGTGCACGTGTGTGTGTCCATGTATGAGTGTGTATGTGTGATGGGGAGTGTTAAATATTTTAAGGGTAGAACTTTTGTTGAATGGAGTGACAGACATAAAAACAGAGGTACAAGGAAATTTGGAAAACACTGAATTTAAAATTTTAGTATAAAGTGAAATAGAGAATTTGTTTAAGCCATTTGTAGTAGAGGGTACTAAATGTTATGCTGAAGGCATTTGGTAATTTTGTAGTCTACAGTAAATAAGTAAAGATAGGTGAATAGGGTAGTAACATAGAAATGCAAAGAATCTGGAAGAAAGAAATATGATCTTCTTGAAGATCATCTTCTCTAAATCCTTCATCTTATTGATGAGGATACTGAGGCCTATAGAAAGTAAAGCAACTACCTCAAAGCTCCATTAAACTATGTCTCATATTGGCATTTTCATGTATTCCTAAACTTTAGATAATTTATTTGATATTCTGTTTTAGCTATTTTTTTTTTTAATAACCCAACTATAAATTTGGGGAGAGGAGCTTACCTTTTGAATGGTCTTCAAATAGAAACATAAATGTATCTCACTGTGAGGCTTTTTGCCAAACTGAAAGACCAGTTCACTGTTTTTCCTTTAAATTTGTTTCATGCATTTGAAGCACATTATAATAGAAAGAAGCAGCTTTTAGATTTCTGGTGCCAAAATATTTCAGAAAAAAAGTCAAAGATGGGCTTCCACCTCTTTACAAACTGCATCTCTGCTGCTTTATTCTTTCACACTTATTGCAAATATTTCAGCAAAAAACAAATGTCATAAGCTAAAGATGATGAGAAATTTGTGAAGATAAACAGGTTTCTAGATATCAAAACTGGTGAACAGACTCACCCTTATTAGGCGTGATTGCAAGTTACTATATACCAAAGTAAATATAAAACCTGTCTTGTATATATATATATATATATATATATATATATATATATATATATATATATATATATATATATAAATGCTTTCTTTGCAGTTGTTTTTGTTATGCCAGCATACTAAAATTGTCTTTCAGGGGTATCTCTTTCAAAGAACAGAAAATTGACGAAAAATGTTAAAGCAAGACATATCAAGGTGAAGCATAGAAAGTTAATCGTTTTAAAGTTTTTTCTTAGTTATTTGTAAGTCTCTCAATGCAGTAGAACACAAGAAATTAAAATACCTTTTAAAATCCCTGGAAGTATTTGACCAGTGTCAATTTCACTGGAATTAATGGCAGATATCTACATATACTATGATTTCTAGTTTTAGTATATGTGCTGCTGAAGTGAGCACCTATGATTTTTAATGTACTAAAATAGTCTATCAATGAAATTAACGAATTTAGTCATCACGTACAAATGTCAATAAGCTAAATACTTTGACTCCCTGAAATCTCAATCACAGCTACCGTCTCTATATTTAGAAATTCTACAATTTATCGGTGAAGACAATGTTGACTAATCTCATTCTAGCTGCCAAAGAAATGGAACAGAAAAGGTCAGCAGCTCTGAGCGATATGAGTGTTTAAGAAACTAGCCACAGACCAGCAGAACCTGCAAATGTGTGGCTATGTGACGACAAGGTTGTTGATGCCACAAGCCTGTGATGGGCAGCAGGCAATATGCCAAACCAAGGGATTCGCTTCTCTAGGGGTTGCCAACTGAGCTAGAGCTCATTTCCTTTCCGTCTCCTGGGAGCAAGACATTGTCAGGAGGATTCTTCGCTTTAATTATCCGGGGAGGGAGACGCACCTTTCCCGGAGACCGCTAGGCAACACTCACCACGGCAGCCTCCAGACTGCTTCCCTCCGTGGGTGTGTGACTACGTCCGAGCAACTCACTCTTACAGTAGATCCTGGCGCGGCTGCGAGCAGCAGAGGGCGGAGGAGCTAGCGGGAGGAGGAGGGAGGGGGTGGGACGTGCAGAGAGAGGAGGCAGAGAAGACCACGGAGCTCCAGACCGAGCGGGAGCGCGCCGTGGTGGTGCAGTTTCCATCTCGCCTTCGCAGCCGCACGCACGTCGCCTCCTCCCAGAGCAGCAGGAACCGCAGCAGCTCCGCGCCGCCGCCGCCGGCCTCCTCGCTCCCGCCCGCTGGCCGCCTTAGGTAGCTCAGCTCCTCAGTACTCAGCTCGCAGCTATTTCCTTCTGTCAGCCTCTTTGAACTCTCAGGATCCTTTCCGTTGCTCGCCTCTTTCGTAGTTTCTCCACCCTGTATTTTCACAATTATTCTTCCTTTATCCTTAGCCACTCTGCTTTTTTCTCTTTCTATTGAGGATTTCTTCTTGACTTAAGATGACTTGACTTCCTTACCCTCGTCCAATTCAGCCTAGACGATTGAGGAGCCTTTATTTTCCCCCCAGTGGCATTGAAAAGACTTCAATCCTTAAAAGTCTTAAGAGGCAAAGAAACGACGTGGGACCTTATCGACACCCTTGAGTCCAGTCCAGAACTGCACTATCAACCATAACTAGTATTTCATTTAACCCACTGGAGAGGAGGGAGAGAGGAGCCGGAAGCAAACTTCACCCGGCTCAGAGGATCCGCGGTCTCCTCATTTGCAGGAGCCGAGTGCGGGAAGGCGAAGACCGCAGCGGGAAGGAGGAGGAGCTGCGAGCCTCCCTCGCCCCCTCAGCAAGGCCGGAGCTGTGGACTGAGCCTCGCGGGATAGCATCAGCAGAGGCTGCGAGAAGATGCGGGGCTCGCGGATCCGGGGTGCGGGACGCCTGCGGCCCCCGGGCGGCGGCGGCGCCGGCAACCCCCCACGCACCCCTGCGTCTCTGGCCGGCTGCTACTCCGCACCTCGTAGGGCCCCCCTCTGGACGTGCCTTCTCCTGTGCGCCGCGCTCCGGACCCTCCTGGCCAGCCCCAGCAACGAAGGTAGAGCAGTGGGGGGAGGTCACCGAGGCGCCCCGGGGCGGACGGGCGAGGCGGGGCCTGGAAGTGCGCGGGTCGCGGCGCGCTGGGCGCAGCTGCCGCGGACTGGATCGCACTCCTGATCTTGAATTAACATGTGTCTTCAGTTTTCGCTAGCCTTTCCCTCTTCCCTGCTGTCTGTGGTTGCATTGTTTGACATGAGCTGCGGAGTGCTGGGCGAGGAACCTGCTTGTGCTGGTTGGGAGGGCTGGGAAGTTGGAACCCGCTGGGGCCGAGGGGGTCTGAGACCCGCGCCGAGAGGTTGGGTGCGGCTGGGCTCACTGGAAGCGCGTGGGGAAGTGACATTTCGGGCTTGAAGGTCTAGGAACTGTTTGAAGCGCAGCGGCTGGTTCTCAGGAGCGGTTGGGCTTTTAGAAACCGTTATTTGAGGCCGGTGATGGAAACGTTGTGGGGGTGGCTGGATGCTTTTATTTTGAGGGAAAATGCCTTCTGGGAGCTGTTATTTAGGGCATCACCAGCTGCTATTCTGGGGTGGGTGGCAAGAGCTGTTATTTCTCCAGGGAGGAGGAGGACTGATGTCGCCCCACTTTGTAGGGTGCCTCCCACTTGGGGGGCTCATAATCACACTGAGGAGAAAGTGGAAGAAGGCAGAGAGGTGGGATTTAGCGTAAGGCGGAGGGGAGCAGAGGGAGTCGCTTCCAGGAAGTTGCTGCTGCCTCCCCTCCCCCGGCTTGTCTTTCTGTGTTTCTGTGAAGGAAAAAGTCCCGCTCAGTTCGACACCAGATCCTGGAATCCCCAACCCTCCTCCTTAATGCTCGGGACCCAGAAAGTCTGTCCCCGCCTGCCACTGGGAGAGTAGGGCAGAGCGCGCGGGCAACACCTGTGCGACGCTTGCTACTCCCGGAGCTGCGCGCAGCCCCTCCACCCCGCGCCGCTGGGCACGAGCCCTAGGCCTCCGTGGCCGCTCCGGCAGCGCTCGCTTCTCTCATACATGCGAACTCCTCTTTGCGCTAAGGTCTCAGCTCAAAGACGCATTCTTCTAGGGTCGGAGACAGCATCTCACATCTCGGAGATCAGGGCTAAGGAAGCACTCAGCCTCTTCACGAAAACATTAAAAAAACATACTCCATCACTAGAAGACTGGGATTTCTAACTTGGGGCTCCAGATGCCACTAGTGAGGCACAGAACCTTAAATTTCTTCCATTCCTGTGGCAGGGGACGCTGGACTGGAAAGATGAAGCAGTAGCGGTGGAGGCGTGCGTGTCCTCGTGACTCACACGGGTTTTGTCTCGGCTTGAGAAGGTGAAGGCGCTGAGCTGGTTAAGAGAGCGCTGCCAGCTCCCTAGGAACCGTGGCAGTGCAGATAGAGACTCACCTCACCCTATCCCATGAACTTCTCTCTTAAATTCCAAAATTTATTTTTTAAATCTGATTTAAAGATTATATGTAGTTTGATCTATTTTATCTACCTACCTACCTACCTACCAATCATCTATTTATCTATCATCTATCTGTGATCTTCCATGCTTAATCCAAGCAATCAGCATTTTCCCCTTTCCCATAAAGTTGAAAAACTGTAATTTGTAGTTCTTTTATTAACATCTCATGTTAGATTCATTATGTTCGAAGGCCAGAGGATTATAACATTAACAGTCCTTTTTTTTAACTGTCTTATTCCACCGGAAGGGGCATCCTGGTTTGAATTTAAAGAGTGATAGTAATAGCAATATTCATTCTTTCGTGTTCCTATCATGTTTTTTATTTTTTCTCTCCTGGTGTGATGGGGTAAGGGGCCTATGTGGAGATGGAAGAGAGTAGGAATTCTTGGTTAGAGATTGAGAAGAGATGAAGTCTCAGGATGATGCTGTGGGAACATGGGCCAAGACTGTGTGGGGTGGAAGAAGAGGCAGAAGGATATGAAGGCAAGACCAGAAAATAGCACTGGTCTCCTAAGGTGTTGTAAGTGGGGCTTGAACCTTGTGGAAGATAGCCTGGCTGATTTTATAAACTTAACGTCCACGAGTTGTATGGTTCTTACTCCAACTAGTCGAAAACACAGCAAAACTTGGGCTACAGTGAGATAGGGGTGGTGGTGGTTTAAACAAAAATGAATGCTACTTTACCACCCACTGCTCTGAAGATAGTAAAAATAAAGATGTGTCTGCTCTTTGGAGCACATTTAATAAGGTGCTACTATTTTACATCATTAGAAATAAAGTCTTATTAATATATACAACTTCATTTCATTCATCCTTTCTCCTCCCAGCAGTTTTCCATTTTCCCATTAGTATCAGCCGAGACTTTTATTTGTTTTTTCTCTAAAATTTGTTGTTTTCTTTTTTTCTCCATGATAGTGTTAAAGTAGAACAAGAGTATATCTACATTTATAACAGCAGTTTATTTAAAGATTCAGATTGGAGTTAAGTTTGTTTTTGATTCTTTATTTCTGGAGAGACTGTGGAAGATCAGAGACAGAAAGATTTAATGATGCACTGAATCCATTAATAACTTGCTTGCATATTCTATGCTTCTCCAACCTATGGGTGCTTAGTTATTTCCTAGATGGTAGTGTATGTATACGCTATATATGTGTATAACATAATGCTCCCATTATGTGAGAAAAAGATTTCCTGGCAGCTATAAATAAATGTGAGTTTATATTCATAATTAGTATTCCAGTCATTTTTAAAATGTAACTTTGATAGACATAACTAAGCAGAACTGAACAGAAAATCATGCATCTAGAATCTTAGATTAATATGAAATGAATTAAAATATGTTGGATAAAAGACAACAAGAGGAAAATTTACTCTTTAGCCTGAAGTCTAAGATATAATAAATATATCTTTTGTTTTGGTATTATATCATTAGGCATAAGCTATATGTGGAAAAAATATTTGAACTATAGTATAATGCACAAAACTTTTTTGTTATAAAATAATTTAGAGAGTATTTAGAAAGAAACTAAGATCAATCAAGCAGGACAAATGTATAACAAGTGAAAATTTTAATATATTTAATAAATAAAGGGAGCACCCACTGTTAGTACTGGAGGTGGCCCTGAACTTATTCAGTAACTGCCACTTTTTTCCGTCTGGAGATATATTTGTAAACAAGCATTATTTGACAAGTGCTTTTCGCAGCAGGGATTCTTGGCCAATTACCGTTGAACAGCTCTGCATTGAAAATGATTCACCCACAGTGAATCAAGCTTAATTCATTGAAGCTACAGTCAGTAATGTCCCAGTAAAGTGCTTCTGACAGTTGTCAGCAGTTTGTATTTGAAAAGTCCAGTTTCTTGATTCTGAATGTTTTGTATATTTGAGAAAGTGGAATAGAGGGTCCCTAGGGGAAAAATAAAAACCATAGGGGAAAAAATGGGAGGCTAAGTTGTTTGAAAAACAATCATAATTTTTTTTTTAAAACAGTCATAAAATTGCAGATCTTTTCAATGGAAAGAAAGAAAAGGAAGAACGTTTGTTTTAGGGGTTTTCTTGGTTTAAAATAGAACCAGGCCCATAAAACAGATTGGACGACATAATAGAATTGTAAAACTAAATGACTTTGTTTTGTGGCCTTGTCATCCTGTTGTAATTCATTTCCTTTTAGATAAAGTGGCGGAACCCCACAGAAAAAGGATAGTAAAATTATTTCCTCTCCAGGACGTTAATGAACAAAAAAGGGAGCCATTACTCCTATTTGAATCATAGATTGTTGGAAATAGAAGGTACCAAGAGGAGTTTTGGTTTTTGCTTTTATAAACGGTGAAAGGCGGGCAGAGGTTTGGGTCTTGACAATTTAAGCTTTTTTTTTTTGAGGTAGACATATCTTCTTGGGTGTCAGGATTTCATTTACTCGTAAAGACAGAGAAGAGGATGGACAATTCCTGCATTTACCATGGAAATTTCTCTTTTGATTGATTGTAAATATTCTTGTTGTAATATTGCCACTTGTAAATACTATTAATTCTTTATTTCGATTGACATAGGATATAATTGGTATAGAAAAAGTGTTTACTTTTTATACTTAGAAATGCATTACTTAGTATTTTTATAGTATTAATACTTTGTTCTAAAAAATGTGACCATTTAGAGTATTTCTACATAATCAAAATGAGATGACATAACTATTTATAGACAAACATTCCCAAGCTATTTAATTAAATCTTAGACTTCATACAATATTACTGCTCTTGAAAAAATAACTATGCTTTAATTATTTTCATTACATTTTTGTTAATTGACTTGAACACTTGAATCTCCTTTGGAGTACATTTTTTATATATTTGCTTTAATGACGAATTTCTCTTTCATTTCTACTTTTGACTGTAAAAATAGAGTATAATGTGCAAGATTATCTAACTACATCTATTTTTCCTTTTATGAATCAAACTTAATGTGCTTTTTAAAAATGGATAATATGGTTGTATCTTGAAGAACTACTGCAAAAAGTGATGATAACTATTTTTACTTTATTTTTAAATTTAAATTAGCAGATATATTCCATTTTACTACTGAATAGTTTAAATTTAAGTTAGCAGAGAGGTTCCTAATTATTCACAGGTGAATATGGTACTTTTAATAGTCTTAAAATAGTTTGACAATTGTTTTCATAAAACTTTAAGTTTTAAGACTTGTTTATATAGCATTAAAAATTCATTGCAATGTTTGTCTTTTTTTTTCTTTTTAGAAAGAGCGAATTTTGACTAAAAGCAATCTGAGAGCTAAAAATGTAAATTGTTACCTGAGAGACTCAGAATGATTCTTACTGTTCTGTTATCTTTGGTGAATATGTATTTATCTATAGAGAAGAATAGTTCCTACTGGTATGCTCTACTGGGTAAATACATATTTAGTTATTATATCAAAATTTATAGAATCAGTTAGTTAGGTAAGAATTTCTTTACAGGAATTATCCTAGTCAATTGTATAAAAACACGTGATGATACTTTTAATTGACATTAAAATATTTATCATATGTTCTATCCCAGACCAGTTGGTACAGTTATGTTTCTGTGGGTGTGTGTAAGAATAGGTGACAAAATGAGTTCTAGAGACTTTGTAAACATAAATTAAAGTAGCTCACATTTTTTACAAAAGTATAATGATATATGTCTTTAGCATAACAAAATAGGTTTATTCAGTGAGATGTATTAATATAAGAAACAGTAATAACAATCTCTGCTGTATTCATAATAATTTTTAAAGCAGCACATAGCTATTAGAAACTGAAGGTTCGATAGTTATTCGCTGTGAAAAAAGTCTGAATTGTTGGTTTCATTGAAAATGTTTAAATCAAAAAGTAAATGACTCATTTTTAAGGATTTAGGTTTGAACTTTCAAAACAATTAGCATGAGTCAAGGGGAGTCTCCTTTTAACATATATTAACTCTTCCCTATTTAGTTTTTTACTTTCCAGACATTTTGTTTATTCAGAGTTAATGGAATAGATTTTACAATGTATGAACATGACAAAACTTTTTTTTTGAACAAGAAAAATATGTTTAAGAATTTTAAATCCAAATTTGGACAAATAACTAATTTTTGATAATTTATTTGAAACGTGTAAGGTGTTTTAAAACTTTCCACAAAGGTACTGGTAAGATCATTAATGCTATAAACTGTACTATGAAATAGCTATATATAAATCAAGTTACAAATAGATATTGGTACAGATATTCTTCAGGATTAAAACTTGATCAGAATTTACTTCTTTGTTCTGACTACAGATTTCACATGTAGTATAGGATTTATTCATTATAATTATTCTGATCACATAAAATCAAGAGATGACTCAAACTTAAAATTTGTATTACGGTAACAGTAGAAAACACTGAACTGAATGATATAAAATATAATTTTAACCAATGAATTTCATAGAAAATAGAGATTTTTAAATTACTTTTAAGCTTCTTTCATTACCATCTTAAAAAAATTTTTGCCCAATGTAATGTTAGTATAAAGCAAAAAAAAAAAAAAAAAAAAAGAAAACTAAAAAGAACAAGTGCTTTAAGGTACATAGGAATTTGAATTGTGTCTAGTGAAATGACTCGTAATCTTTGGTCTTGCTCTTTTTTTGTTCTCTAAAAGCTCACTTTTTTCATCTTGTATCTCTAATGAGAATCCCAGGTGTAGCAAAGGCATAAAATGAAACTAGTAGATGCACCACTTGGAGTTTTTGAAAACAATGTGTTTAGCATGATGACCTTTACTAACTGCCATTTAATGTTAGTATAATTTTAAAATGACTTATCTTTAGCGATTTAAAGAAACTATAAGGAGTCATTTCTACTATTTAAAAATTGCCAGGAAATCCTGTAATATGTGTGAGCTTTAGAGTACTGTTTACAGTGTATTCCAGTTAAGGAAAGCCTAGTAGGTTCTGTTCATAATTAAGCTTTATTCTCGTTCTTCTTTTCCTACAGGTTAAACAGACTTTTGGTCTCTGATCAGTTTATTTATTACATTGTTGATATCAATTAAATTATTTCTTAAATTAATAGTGAACATATATACAATATTTTGCTGATCAAATTCAACCCTAGGTCAGGCATGTATGCATTCTTTCCTCAGTGTTTCCTAGCAATTTCGTGTTCATAGCTTTAAATGTGGTGCACTTATTAAGCAGAGTGTAGTAGCCTGGTCGATGTTGGTGTATGTGCACATGGACACATTTTGGGATGTGTGAAAAGGTCATGGTGAGACTGGAAGAAAGAGTGGGGAGGGATGTCTAGGTAGTATCACTATGAACTTGATATTAATAAAAATGCTTGGGTTTTATTTTTTATATTATTTTAAAAAATACCAAACTCTGTGTGCATGCACGTGCACACTCACACACTGTAATTTTATATTTGTTTCACTGTGACCCTGAAGATATAAATAACAGCCTAATGCAAAAACACTCTTAGTTCATTTTATCTGATCCATTTAGGTTTTTTCCTCTGTTTCTCTGTAAGCTCTATTGTTTTGTTGAGTCATGCCAGATATTTGTGGCATTAGACACCTCCACAGATTAAATAATTGGAACTAAAGTATCTGTGATGTTTCTAATCCTGTTTTAGTGACTGGACTATAGCCCAGGCCATTTTCTACATCTATCACACGTGGGTTCTAACTAAACTGGGTCCATAACTCTGGTAAGTAAATTATTCTGTTAAAAAAAAAAAAATCAAAGAGCCAGAACCTGAGGGTTAAAATATTTTGCAATTGCTTTGTGAGAAAATATTCCCACTTGGAACATATTTCAGGATAAGTATTGGAAGATTTCAACAAAATACAGTCTGTTCCTTTACTCTGAGATGGGTAGTTTCTTTTTTCTCATATTTCACACTCACATCTCTTTTCCTCTTCCTTTCCTTTTCTCAATCCTTCCCTTCCACCTTCTTTTCCTTCCTTTCTCTTTTTATATGCATATTTTAATTTAATACATTTTTATAGAAGTGTAACGTAGCAAAGTACAGAAATCAAAAGTATACAAATTGATGATTTTTCACAAAGAGGACACATGCTGTTCCTTCTTTTCTTTTTCTCCCTCCTTCCTTTCTCCCACCTTCCCTGTCAGCACTACATCCATATAAAGTCAAACCAAGGTAAGAGGATAGGAGCCCTAGCCTGTGATGTTCCAACACCCCCAAGGAAGTTGTGATTTCAAATTGGATGTAAGACAGTAATAACCTATTAAATCATGAGACCCAGTTTTTAAAGTTAAAAGAGTAGGCTGTGTCAAACCAAGTCATATATTTCTTTACTTAATTCATAAATCAGAAGTACAGAGTTTAAGGTGTCTCTGTCAGTTTTGTGTTTCTTATAAGATAGCTCACTTATTTACTTTTCACTAGCTGTCCCTTTCTGTTCCAGGATGCTTGTTAATGTCTTTCTTGTGGAAAGACAAACTCAGCAGGTAGATCCTGCTGGCACCAGTTCAGAGCAGCAATCCACAGCACGAGCTTTCTCTGAGAGCCAAATTCTAACTTGTACACAGAGCCTCCCAGCTTTGTGTGCTGGCTGGACAGGTGAGGCAGACTACCTGGTCTTGGGGAAGATAACAGCAGACTCTTCTGAGTTTCACCCTAGGTGGTGTCATGATACAGTAATGAGTCTCCTACAAGGAAGTAAAACGAGGTGTCTGATAAAAGTAGAAAATACTTGGAAACGACTATATCTGAAGAATTTTAAACACATCTAGTTTTGGGCCATCATATTTTGATTTCCCTAGAAGGAGGGGAACAACGATTTAATTTTGCAGATTTAGAGTCACTGTTTTTTTATTTAAGTTTGTAAAACAAAATAGAGAAAGGATTTACTGATTTGGAATTACAGAAAAAAATAAACAAAGATGAAAAAATATCCTGACTTTGAAATTCAAAAGCAAACTAGTTTTTTTTGTTGTTGTTTTGGAGGTTAACCTCCATCCTTTACTAACTCTAAGCTCTGTGAACACTTGTTTTTACTTTTTTCTTGACCTCAGTTCATTTATTTGTAATTTGGTACTACCTGCTTTACCTAATTGTTGTGGAGAACAAACAAAATGAAACAATTTTCTAATTAGTAGAGCACTACACAAATGTAAATTGTGAGAATGTAGCTGATTAAAGCTCTGCATAGTCCACTTTGGAAACATCCAGTTGTTGGGTAAGGATCAGGATAGATAAAAGCACTGGGTGCAAGTTTTGTGGATTGAAACTTATGTTATGTGAGGAAATTTCTTTAAGAAGAAGAATACAAAAATATCTTACTTTTGTAAATGTAACAGAAAGGGATTTAGTAAACACTTTGCTAGTACCTCAGTGGCAGGGAAATGGCCCATGTCATTGAGGGTCCCGTAGTTTAATTTTAATTAAGTTCACAATAATTGTGCCTCTCACTGGGTAGTGCAGATGGGGAGATGTATAGACCATGAAATGACCTCTGCCGTATGTTAGTGGCATAGTCTTGAACCATCCACCTCAAATTCCACACAGTTAAAACCAAATGTTAACACACACTGATAAGGTTGTTGTAAAAATAAAATAAAAATTTATGAATGTTGCCTAGTATAATTCTTAGAGCAAAGCAGGTACACAATAATCTCAGTTCTTATGTTTCCTGCACCAGTAAATATGGTATGTTTGAGGTAAGATTTCATAATCACAGTTCATCATCTCCCTTGCATTGAATGATTAAAGGGAATCTGGGACAAGAAAACAATCTAACAAAAATAATTGCATATGCAAATTTTTCATAGAGCTATTCAAAATAAAAAATCAACCACGTGAAGTCCCAATTTTCTGCTGTTTTCCTCCTTATTTAATATTGAACACTGGTATTTGATTAGGAGATAGAATGGAAACTATCAGTTTTAGCATCATCAGTTGTAACTGTTGCATTTTACTTCCTTATTCCACAGATAGAGTTCAGATGTTACTTATTAGCTACAAAACATATCAAGAGATATCTTCAAATATTTTAGATAGTTTTAGTATAGCATGTTATCCATTAAATAGATAGATAGATAGATAGATAGATAGATAGATTAAAATGACCTGTAAGATGCTGCTGAAAGTGTTTAGTTGAGAGTTTTAAATCCTTTAAAATTTCATAAGACAAATATCTGACACTATAATTTGACATCACAATATTAACCTGAAATGTAAAATCTTCTGATGTGTTCAGTTATATTCAGAATTTGAAATATTACTTGGAAATTTAATTGGGTATTTCTATTTTCAAAAAATTTTTAATATAATTCTGAGAGCTTTTTTTTCTTTTCATAGTGAACATAAACAGATGAAGAAATTTAGAGCATCCTGTATTTAGATCTGCTTATGAAATGTATGTTTGTGTTTGTGTACTAAAGAGTTTATGCACTTTTATACAATAATTATAACTTTCATTATTGACATATAGTGTGCCAGACATTGTTCTAAGTAGTTTACATATATATTTATTTATTTTTCTCAAAGCAAGCCTAAGAAATAATAATAATAATTCTTATTTTACACATGTAGAAAATGAGGCAGATATGGTTAAATAACTTGCTCAGAATTGCAAATCTGAAAGTGATCAAGGCAGTCTAACTTCAGCATCACTCTTACCACTTCTATGCTTGCAGAGATCAGTGACTGAAATACAGTACAACCACATACAAAAATTTATGTGGAGCCCTAGGGATATTGCTCTCATGATCGCTTGTAGCGCAATTCCCCCCACCTCAGTAAATATTTGATTAACTGCTGGTCATCAGGTTGTTACAGACTGATTTATCCCATGTTGACATCCTCCTTTTCATTGCCCTGAACACCACTAACACAAAGCAAGATCTCTTCCCACACATTGCTTCCTATTCCAGAGCATGCATTCTTACTTTTAAAATTGTTTTCCATTACTTTAGTATAAATGTAACCCAGTTCTCAATCTGTAGCTCAGGTCACACTTTAGCTTTATATACCCCAAACCCATTAAGAAACTCTCCCCCCTGAAGTGCTGTCTGTTGCTGATCACTACCCTTGTTCTGTTTGGAATAGAGAGCAGTTTTGAAAATATGGTTTTAACTTAACTTATGATATTATATTTTTTAGACAATACTATTTTAAGTAACAAGTGAGAGGACCAAAAAGTTCAGTAGAAAATGTATTCACCTTTCATCTACTATCTAAGCCAATCCTATAAGTGAAATATCAGAAGAAAAGCACTTGACTTCTGTTCCATTGCCCAAGCAGCCCTTGTTTACTCCCTGGGTACATTCTTCAATGACTCTCCAGTAACGTTGAAATAAAATCTAAACTCCCTAAGCTGGAGTACAGCATTCTCAGTGATTTGCTTCTGGCCCACCTCTACTGTCACTTCCCTCCTGTGCCTCTACTCCAGGCTCCTGTTGGGGACACCTGCTCTGTGCTGTTGGGTTGTGTGTGCTCAGTAGGAAACACAGTTTCTGCCTTCAACTAGCTAACTCAGTCTTTATGAATGGGTCTATACAGTAGGTAAGAAGCCTTTTCAATTTCCCCAAGACTATGTATCAATTTTCATTCCATGTGTAGCATATTATACTGGGATGGAATTGAGTTTTCCTTGTTCGTACATTTCTGATATTTGATCATAATAAAAATGGCTGTAAAAAGTAAAGTTTAATCAGATAAAAAAATTACCTTCTGGACTGAGAATTTACTACTAATAGAGACAGTATGATTTTTCTACTAAAGCAAGTTAATTCTAAGAAAACTGGCAGAAAAATTTTTTTTGCATCTACTAAACGTATCAGTATGAAGAAAGCTTTGTCTGTCTGAAAACTCAGTGAGAATCAAACCAAAGTATGTTATACTGAAGTATGTTATGTTCTACAATATTATGTTTATAAATTTATGTTTAAAAAATGAATGTTATTAAGTAACCTCTGTTTCTTTAAAGACACTGCTTTTAACCACACCCAATTTCACTTCATAATTTACTGTTTTGCTAGTAGAGCAAATGTAGTTTTTTTCCTAAATTCAAGTTGGACTCTCTGGTATTATAGTCACTTCTAAACTATGAAGTTATCTACTCAAAGATTGTATGATTTGTCAACCAAAATGAGTTAATACCAAGAAATTTAACTGTAGAATATTTTAGATTTACCGAAAGAATCAATGAGAAGAAAATTCTGAAATTAGCAAACCACTAGAAAATAATTTGCAGATACCTTGTGGTCGCTGGCATGATTTAATGAACTACTGATTTCCACTCCCTTTCTTAAACTAAATTCTCAGAATCCATGACTCAGCTCTTATCAGCCATCATAAAATATTTTTTCTGCTTTAAGCATGACTCAATTTTACCTCTAGAAAAACAATTAATATAAAATATACGTTTTTTAATGGTTAAAATTTCTTGGGCGAAGATAGATTTACCCTTTCATTTGTTGTAGATTTCCCATATTATTTAGACTGTCACTTACTTTATGAAGCACTTTAGATTTATAACTTGGTCACAATTCTTAATATTACAGGGAATGAAGTAGGAAAATGGATACCACCAACTATGTGAATGGAGTAGCATTAAAAATTGATATATAAAAGAGAAAGTTTAAAACAATGATGAATGGCTTTTTAAGTATAATTTGGTTACTCCTCTTTAGTTAGTGTGTTTAAATCTATCCCATGTCTGGTTGGTATAGTTAATTAACTATTCCTCTCGAACACATTTTTATTTACTCTAAAAAATATGGCAAATACATCAGAAATATAGATGAATTAATATTATATTCTGTAGAGCTTAGAATTCATTGAACAGAATCTTTCTCTAGATGAGAGGGATAATAATTGCTATGAAGACAGTACCGCATAATCTTTAATTCTCACAATACTATAAAATGGACATCGTTATTCCAGTTTACAGGTGGAAGATTGGAATTTGGAGAAATTAAAAAATTTGCATTGCATCACACAAAAAATACAATAGAAACCAGGTGTGTTTGGTATGGAAGCGTTTGGCTGCACCCACCCTGCTACAGGTTACACTTACCTAAATGTATTTAGTATTATGATTTGTATTTTATTTGTGCATACCATCTTTCAAGGAAGGAATCATGTTTTTATAACAAAAATCACATTTTATAAAAAATATAAAAATAATACAAATATAAACAAAGTAAATGGAGACATGGAGTATTTATATCAAGAAAATCTCAATGCTAAAGCAACTGAATAGAAAACTTGAGTACAAGCTTTTAGTTACACAGTTCTCATTTCTGGCAGAAAATCTGTCAGTTCATCAAATAAAAAGCATTTTTTCCTGACTCTGTGGTTTGAGAGAAGCTGGTCTCAGTGGTGTTTGTGTTTGAGGTATTGAACAATATCATGAATAATATTCTTAACAATTTTCAAAATATGCAGAATTGGTTTGTACTAATAGATTCTCATATAAGTCGTTATTGAAAACCAAGAACATTATACGAGAAGTGGTTTTCAAACTTTTTTTTTTAAGTAGCAGGAACTCTCATTCAAAAATCACTGTGAAAACCCAATACATAAAGCAGGTAACAACTGAGTTATTGGCTTTCTTGCCTGTGTTTTTACCTCCTCCCTCCCTTCATCTGCTCGTGCGTCTGAGTCATCTCTTTATAACCATGGGGGCTATTGTGAACTCAGTGTGAAAACCACTGTGTTAAAATATAAAAGAAATGTTGTATAGAAGATCAGTGTGCTATGATCCTGACTTGTAGCTTTTTCAAAATCTCTCTAAAAATTATATGTGGTAAAGTTTACTGTGAACCAGTGGTTTCTAACCTAGAGATATTTATCAGAGCCAACTTCAGAAAGTTGTTAAATTCAGTGTTCCCCCTTATCCATTATTTTGCTTTCTACAGTTTCAGTTACCTGCAGTCAATCGCAATCCAATATATTAAATGGAAAATTCCAGAAATACACAATTTATTAAGTTTTAAATTTCTGCACTATTCTGAGTAGTGTGGTGAAATCTTACAGCATTGTTTTGTCACCCCAGGACGTGAATCATCCCTTTGTCCAGATTGTATACACCTGTTAGTCACTTACCAGTCATCTTGGTTATCAGATCTACCATTGAAGTGTCACAGTGCTTCTATTCAAGTAACCTTTGTTTTACTTAATAATGCCACATTCACATAATTTTTATTAAAGTATATTGTTATACATATACTATTTTATTATTAATTATTGTTGATATTTTGCTAGGCCTAATTTATAAATTAAACTTTATCATAGTTCTGAACATATAGGAAAAAACATAGTGTATCTAAGGTTTGGCACTATCTGAGGTTTCAGGCATCCACTGGTGGTCTTAGACCATATCCCTGGGGATTGGGGAGACTACTGTTTACCATTTCTGGACTTCCTTAGACTCATTGAATCAAAATTCATTAAAGCAAGTTCTGTGGAAATCCGTAAGTTTAGAGCCTGGGAATCTATAGTTTTAGAACATGAATAAATAATTGTGATTTCTGTTCCTGTAAAAGAACCATACTCAGAACAGAGCTGGATTCTGAGATCTAGGATCTGTGGAGGCTGGGGTCTGGGAGGTCTGGAGTCTGAAACTGGTGTCAGTCTGAAATTCTATCAGTACAAAAATTAAGAGTTGGCTTTTGCAGACTCTTATGATTTGACATTGCCTCAAAAATTCAGTTGTGAGGTAAGTAAATGCACCTCACTGAAGAGCCCAGTTCAAATGTTGTTGTCTGACTGAATTAAGTAAGTATAAGAATCACTTGGGTAGTGGGAACTTTCTAAGATGCCATCTCTGGGCTCTACCCAATATCTTAATTTTGTAGGTTTTAAAAGGAGCTAATGGGTTTACATTTTTAAAAAGCACTGCAAGTGATTTTTTTAAAAATTATTATTATTTATGCCTACGGCATCTGGTCTTACTTGGTGGATTGGGTTGAGTGATATAATGATGTCAGGACAGGAATCATTGTGATTTTTTTTAGCCTTACTCTCAAGTTTATTGCCTCATAGTTGCAAGAAAGAAGACACATCTCCAAGCATATATCCAATTCAGACCAAGAAGAAGGGAAAGAAACAAGAATCATGTCAGCTGCAATACTCCTTTAGCTAGGACAATCGAACTTTCCCAGAAACTGGCAAGTAGATTTCTGTTTATAACTCATGGGCTAGATGTATATAACAAGACCACTAGATTCAATGGAAACTAAGATAATAGAAGCATGATTATTATTATTTGCTAAGGCCAGCCATAACCATTGTCTGGTGCTGGGCACATTGCCGCTCCAAACACAAGTAAGATTTTAATACCAAGGAAGGAGAAAAGATATGAGTAATTACTAGGTGTAAAACAGCATCTGCCTTAGAGCCACAGAAAACTGAAAGTACTTTTATTTTATTTTACTTAATTTTCTTTTTTGCTTATAGTTTTCATACTTTGTAGAAAGAGAATTATCCAACTACTAATGTTATATTTTGACCAAAAATAGAAAGTTAGGCACCAAGTTAACCAGGCAAAAATGATTACTACTAGATCATCAGTTGTATGCCCTGTTAAGATATGTAATTTATTGTATTTTAATAGACTGACTTAATAATTACTTTCCTGCTGTCATGGATGCTTCTGGCTGTTTTGAGATGGATAATTGGAGCTGAATCCTAAAGTGTTTTTGTTCAACCACCTAAAATTTGAGGCACAATCTTTGTTCATATTTCTGTCTCTGTTGCTTTATATTTTGACTAGTTGATGAGAAATCTTTATTCAAAGATTTCTTGTATTATAATTATTTTTTAAATAACAAATAATCATTATGTTTATATCATAATTAAAATTTAACTAAACTTTAAGACTAAAATGAGAATAATAACTTAAATTGCCAGTAAAAAAATGCATCATTTCTCATTTTACAAAGGGCTGCTTGGGCCACACAGTCGTTTTGCTCATTTTTGGAAATGTCATCACCTTACAATACCAATTGTGAATCCGTGCAAATTTCTGTCTGCTTTTAGTACACTGTTAGACCTAATCATCATTTATACTAACCTGAAGGCTGGAAAGCTGATAATTATATAGTTGTTTTGCAATTTGGTATATTTTAATCAAACACTAAGGGTAATGAGAGACTGGGTAGGCATTCATACAAAACAAATTGACATTCAATTTTTCTGAGCTTTCTCACACCTAAGGACAATATATTTGGGCAAATGTATGACCTCTGCCCCAGTTAACATGCCTTAAAACATAATAATAGCAAAATTTTAAAAGTTTGGAAAACAGGATTCATCTTTGTTACTTATCCCTTTGCTTTCAGGATTCTTTTAACTTACTTAAATCTTGTTGGGAATTTGATACTAAATTTGTAATTTACATGGGTTTTGTTGGAAAGTTGATACTAAACTGTGATTTCCCCGGGAAAAAGACTATATGCTCTGTTTAGATTAATATATCTGAAAATTTCCATCTTATACACAATACTATTATAACATGGTAGGTACTGGCTTCTGTAACATATTATTCTCCATTCATTGATAATGAAAATCATTGATATATAGGAGTTATGGGTTTCAAGGGAGTGAACTTTTGGATCCAGCAAGTCCAACACTAGGGCAAGTGTGATAGAGAAGCAAGACAAAGAGCTCTGGAGTTAGGTGTACTTGCATTTAGATTTCAGTTAGGCGCTTATTAGCTCTGGGACCTTGGGTCTCTGCCCTGTGTTTAGCTTTTCTCAACTTTAATTTCCATTCCTGTCAAATGGGGAAAACAACATACTAAAAGATCATTGTTAGGATTAAGTGATGTAATGTATATTTAAGTACAGATGCATGTAATTATATTAGTCTGAATCACTGACATTACAAACATGAGAATTGAGAGACTCAAAGTAAAATCACTTCCACATAGCTCATATAGTAGCAAACCAGAACTATAGGACTAACAAGCATTATCTGTGCAGTGAACCATTCTCAAAAGGAATTGTGAATAAGCACATTTATTTCAAGTGTTGGGGATTTGCCCTGTTTTGTAAGGAATAGATTCATATTTTATCTATTTACATTGTGGTATGGCACTGACCAGATATTAAATGAGTGTATTCTGTTATATGATGATTTTCAAGCCTGTTTTTTCATCCAATGCTGACTATTTTCTTTAAAATAAAACAAATATGTAAGATTTAACAAGTTTGGTTACTACACCTAAAAAAAATAGCCACTGAAAACCATATGGCTTTTCTCTTTTTCTGCTATGTGTCCTGTGAATATAGGACTGCTCATTAGTCATAATTTAGTTGTCAGTGGATTTCAGTGTTACCTTTGCCTAAATACTTCGTCTGGTCTAACCAGTGGATACTATTTTGATTCCCTCTTTGCTACCTCCCTGAGTATACAATTTTACAGTATATTAACAGTTCAAAATTTTTAGTATATATTCCGATTGATTTTGCTTCTCTCATGGTGGTATGCTTCATAGACTGAATATTCTACTGCTTAATTTTCAAAGAGCAGTGGCTAAAACTTTTTTGTTTTATAATGATGGAAAACGTTTTGAAACAAAATGAAAAAGAACCAAAACAAAATAAACAAAGATGAAGTATTTTGAAACAAAGGCAATCTTTCTTCACTGTCAGTAATTAAGAGTCAGTAGGGAATGTCATTGAATTCTGTGAGTAAAATTTGGAAGTATCAGGACATGATGGAAAGAGAACAGGCTCTGGAATGAGTCTGGAGTTTGCCTTCAAATTCTACCATTTAGCAATTGTACCAATTAGGATGTCTTTCTCTGCAAATAATAGCACATCACTTCCCCCACTGGATTAATCAACAAAACTGATTTCCTCCCCCTCCCTACCACATAACAGAAAATTCTAAGAGTGGCAAGTTTCCAGTTTAGGTGGATTAACAACTGCATGGTATAATTTAGAACCAGATACTTCCCACCCCTTCACTCTCTCACCCTAAATTTGTATGCATTGCTCTGCCGCTGAGTTATTTGCTCTAGATGAGTGCATGAGTTTCATAAAATATACCCATGCCTTCAAGGGCAGCCAGGAGTTTCCTTTTCTACTGTTTTCTTCTCAAAAACTCCCTTCCCTTACCCATCACTTTTACAGCTCATTGGACAGAACTGAATCTATAGTAAGATCACATAATTGGAAATGAAATAAGTTCAGTCTTGCTGAATTGTGGAAAGAGAAGGAGGGAAAAGCCTGAATGAAACTGAAGATGGAAATAAAGACCATTGCTGGAGGGGCTTATATTAAAAACAATAAGATAGCAACAAGATTTGAAGTAGGGGACTGACATGACCATACTGGTGGCTTAGAAAGATCCTTCTGGATGCAGTATTTTGAAGAATTGCCAGGGATCATATTTCTCTACTGAGAAACCAGTTAAGCAATTTTTCAAGTGAAAAATTAGAGCAAGGATTTGGCTAGACTGTTTATGCTATGGAATGAAGCAGAGCAGGCACTTCAGAGAGTTACATACATATAGTTAGAATCTGTGGGATTTGGTCACTGATTCAATGTGGGGATAAAGAAAGAAAAGGACAAAAGTGACTCAGATTTCTAAATAGAATACCTAATTTTAAAACATTATATTTACTGAAATAAAATGTAGTCCCCAACCCCCTACTCCCTATTTATACAGGGAAGATAATTTATTCATTTGAGACAGGTTGAATTTGGGATGGGTGCATGTCATGAATGTGTCAATAACTAGCAGACAGTTTTACAAATTGATAGAAATTTCAGGGGAGAGAAATGGACAAGATGGATGGATTTTGAAGGTCATTAACATTTATATGATAACTGGAGACTTGGAAGTTCACGTGTCCCTCTATAGGGTTCTCATATAGATATAAATGCTAATATCACCCTTAAAACAAACCACTCAATCAACAAATAAAAAGTAAATATACTAGTCATTCTCTACCCTAAATAATTTTATTTAATATGGATGGACTGGCTTCAAGACATTTGTTCTTTCAAAAATCTTCTATTTTTATTCCCATATTAAGTCCTATTCAGAAATCTTTGGTGTAGAGTGAGAAATGAAATCAGTCTACAAAATGAGTATTGATCAAAGCCAAGGTTTTAAGGGTTGGCACAGGGAGAGCAGTTTATAATGAAAACAAGTAGCCAAAGAGGTAGAAGAAAAGCATAGAAATGTGTTGTTGCTTAACATAAAGGGTGAGAGAGAGTGTTTGTGCCTGGGAGTCATGATCATATGCTACCAAAAGATAAGACAAATTAGGAACTCAGAGCTACATGATTATAAAAAATTTCCAGAACTAGTCTTCTAGGTTGTAAGATTTTTCTCAAGTAGTGTTCAGAGGCCATGGTTCTTGTGCAAATAAAGTAGATTCATTCATGGTTAAGGTTTAGTTCATGGCCTTTGGATGTCCAGGGAGATAGGTGATTATGATCAAGGTATGTTATGTCTAAGCTTTAAGTGAGAGTCTTGGTTTGGGGAAACCATAAGCATGGCTTATGATCTGTCATAGATGCTTCAAGTAGTGATTCATGATTCCTTCCTTCCTTGATTTCCATGCTGGGCCTCTGAACAGGATTGCAAACTATCAGTGTTCTGTTGAGCCTATCGGTTTGTTAACATGATTAAATTAAAGAATATGTTTCAGTTGCCTAACAAAGCAACTGACACACAGTGTGCACTGAATAAGTTCCTTTTCCCATATTCTTTTTTCTTTTTTTTTCTAAGAAGTTGTGCCCATGAATTTCTCAGAATTAAAAAAGAAATGGATACTCTCCCATTCATTGTTTGTGGAAATACTGTTGCTTATAAACACTTGCTTTCAAGTGAAGGGATGTCAGAAATCTACATAACACCCCTAAACCTATAACATGATTTTTTACCGATTTGTCAAATTTAATTTCACAATGGGAAACACATATATTCTTTCCCTGTACTCATTTTGTCAACTGTTGTTTGTTCCTGCAGCAGTTGTCAAATTATAAAATTTAGCCTGGAAGCAAGAAATCACATCTGTGCTGACTGAGACCATAGAGTCAGGAAAGTTGTATATCTGGGGTTTATTTCCATAGATTAGTAAAATGTGTGCTGTAATTGAATCCAGTAGCTTTTCTAATATTGTTAAATGGAAATCAATAAACAAGCATCTCTCCAAGTTTTGTATGCAATGGGACTTTGATTCAATGCCTATAGACAAAGAGAATGCCATTATATCTGTTCCTAATCTAATTCTTCTCTCTTTATACTGTGATGGAGGTCCAACTACCGTTATAATTGTGTTTGTTTATTATTGTGAAGATCATGCAAAAAACAAAAACAATATATGAATAAGAATATGCCTTTAGTCTTTCTACTTTACTTCATGTCATCAAGGATCACACATTCTCTCAAGGCTTTGCCTACTGATGATGGTGGGATTGAGTGTCCTTGAAGTGTCTTCTCACTCTTCAAATTCTCAAAACATACTCATCCCTATATGTTAATTTCCTAGAGAATCCAATAAATTTCTCTCTGGTTTTTGTTACTCATATTAGCAAAATGTTAAGGAGGAAACAATGGAGTCAAAGTGATTACAGAAAGTCATGAATATTTGGAAGATATAATCATTAAAGATTATATCTGAATTATTAATACAAATTAACCTTTAATTGTTAGAATGTGTGAAGTTGAAGACTTAGGAGTCTTTTTATGCATATCCTATCTTACTCATGTCTTCTTGTTTCCCTTGAATCCCAAGAACAAAAAAAAAAAAAAAAATGAGTTAGCAACTCTTTGGCTTTTCTGAAAGCAAATTTTAAAAATGTTTTTCTCTGTTTCTTTTTTTTTTTTAAAAAAAAGCATTGCAATTATTAGTGTGTAATAATAAAAATAAAGCATACTTAAGATTAGTTTGGATTAGTTCTATTATAATCTGCTATTTGGTTGGGTAGATAATTAACTGATTTTTACTTATTAGAAAGTTTCTGTATTAGTCTTTGTTTTTCTATAGAACTTTAGAAAATTTGTAATAGACTACATATTAATTGACCTCTGTGGTGTTATTTCTCCTGGAGAATCTGTTTTCTTAATTACTGATTGGAATACCAACTAAGATGCTCATCTTCATTGTAATTATACAATGACTGAGGGAAGAAGACCTTGAAGGCTGTCTCTCAGTTTTATGGTGTGGCTTTATTTTAAAATATAAATAATGGAATAAAAACATTTTCTATGTAATTTTTAATATCTAATTAATGTCTTCCAGAGTAACTGTGGTATCAAACATTTCCTCTAATTATATTCATTAGTGGCTTCTCCCGGACAAGTTTTAATTAAGTTGTACAATGAAAATCAATACTCATTGGTATTCATTGCAATTTACAACAAGTATATATACTGTTCAGAACAATTTAATTACTGTAATTGTTGCACAGAAGATACTCAGTTACTGTGTTCCATTACTGCCAATTCCTTTTAAAAATAAATTTAGTAATGAAATTGAGAAATGAACATCTGAAAATTGACATTTACATAGACCCTAAGCTTCTGGATTTTATGTAACTAGTTTAAGTAGTGGGAGAAATGGAGGCATTAATAATAACTGTGGCAACAGGCATACCATTATGAACATCAAGAAATTATTAGAACATAAGTAAGAACACCTATAATTATAGTTATTTTGGTTATGTGAAAAATAATTTAGGAGTGTTGAATAATAAGAACACTATCTTTTTCTTAAGCGAGACTTCGATTTTTACTATTTCCTTAAAATAGGAGTGGTATTTTGAGTCATTAGGGATGCCTTCAAATATGCTAACTTCTGTTAATGATAAACATGATACTGATGTCCAAAGATGTGAAAATATATATTTTTTTGATAGCATCATTATTGTCAATCAGGAGTTGTCAACTTTGGCATTAGTGGACTTTGATCCAGATAATTCTTTCCTTAGGGTGGGGGAGGGTTCTCTATGTATTGAGGGATGCTTAGCTACATGCCTGATTTCTTCCCATGAGGTGTCAGTGACAAATACCCACCTCCAGTTTTTACAAAATTATTATTAAAGTATAGTTGACAAACTATTTAGTTTTAGGTGTCCAACATAATGACTCAACATGAATATATCTTACGAAATGATTGCCACCTTACCATCCAGTTTTGACAATGAAAAATTTCTCCAGACATTATTGAACATCCATGCTGAGAACCACTGCTATATGTCGATTCAGAAACACTCTCCTGATCTGCCCATTGACCAAATGATTCATTTTTAAGACAAACAGCTACTCAACTGTTCTGAGCACTTGCTAGTTTCACAGGTATGATTCAAACAGAGTGCTCATTTAAGGAAACAATATAATTCTGTGTATTCAGTGTTTTTTGAGGTAAGAACTGGGTGTTAATCAACTATTCAGTAATATCTTATATCTTACTGAGATTTAGGAAAAGAAAGATCAGAGTTGGCTTCCTGGCGAAGAAAATTCCTGAAATATGTTCTGTAGAACAAATGAAGACTTAGCAATTCAGAAGGCATTTGAAGGTATTTGAGAGAGCTAAAACAACATATGTAAAACTTGGAGATATAAGACAGCTAGCTCTATGTCTCTGTATACATCTCTATATAGATAGATATGGAGATCTATATATAAATTATACATTATCTATCTATCATCATTCTATCTATCTAATCATCTATCTATCTAATCCATTATCTATCTATGATTTTAGTTACTTTCCCTGAGGTACCAAATCCCAATTTGGTCTGCATTATTATGAACAAAATTATAATATGTAATGCAAGTAATTACCTAAAACATCTAATTTTACTTTTTTTCTCAATTTCTAATTCAGTAATGGTATATATAAATATGTTCTTTGCACTGTGAATTTTATGAAATCATCTGTTAGACAGTAGTGGGAAGTGACATGTATTTCTATAAACCTAATCTAATTATTTGAAGAAAACCTTTGATAAGATCATCATGAGAAAGATAATATAAATTCCCATAATGGTTATTTTTATGTGTTTAATAATGTATTCCACTATTGAGGATTCCTAATCAATTATATTAACAGCCAAGCTAGTATTTTGAGTTCATTCATTTACTTTCACACACACACACACACACACACACACACACACACACACACACACACACATTTTAGGCCAAAAAAGAATAAAAATAATAATTTAGATTAAAATTAATTTATGTGAGGGTAAGTAAATTTTAGAAAGATATCTGGAATTCTGTTGGTAAAACCGAATATTTCAAGATCCACATATTATTAACAGGTCTACTGGAAATGCTGCATTTCTCATAGCAAGCTAGTTACAAATTCCTAGAATTCCTAAGCACATCAGTTTGCCACCACAAGATTAAGTTCAGTTTGACTGCTGCTATAGTAGAAGGCTTTTAGTTCACTGATTTGCTCTACTTTTCTAGTCTACACAGATATGCTGTTGCTCAATATCAAAGGTGAATCAAATGAATCATGAAGATGAATAAACATAACAATTTAGGTTCTGTACTCCCCTGATATTTAGTCATGTCTAGACACAGCCCCAGTGTCCCAGAAAAACCAAAATGAGGACAAGGACATTTAAATTTCATATAGCCTTAGTCCCATGGAAACCAGAAAAGCCAACAATAGAGTAAAAAGAAAATAGGATGGCCTTAACTAAAAAATTAGACTTAGTGGAATGTTTGGAGGATTTGCAACGTCAGTGGATAGTGGAACAGTGTTTTTGTTTATTTATTTTTTTATTATTATTTTTGCTGTTTTAAACAGTAGTTTTTCTGTTAGGTCAATTTTGTTTAAAAATAATTTCACAAATTATTTCTTTTACTATTCCCTAAAGCCAAAATGATGTGTGTAGGTTAAAGATGATATAATCATTATATAAGTGAACATTTATTAAGAGCTCAGTACTTGAGGGAAATAGACAAGTATACAAGTATATTGTATATGTATATATGTTTGTATGTATGTGGTATTGAGTATATTTGTGTTTTCAAAAAACTTTGTGGTTTTGATTCATCTTTATATTACTAATATTTTAGTGTTAACTTAGTGTTTAAATATGTTTGACGTTATTTGAAATAAAATGATGGATAATGTGTTAAATGCACATAATTTCTATAATGTATAGAAAATTTCTATTTCCATTAAGATCATGATTGGTTATGGCAATTCTGTCTTGATTGATTATAGCAATTATGTCTCCTATTCTCTTATAAAAGTATTATAACACATTTCTCAACCTATCAACTGTTATTCCTTTAGTTTTTAGTGCTTAACACTTCAGATGAAATCTCTTCAGAATTGCTGACATTTCAAGATACTGGCTTTCTAGTTTAACTTAAGGAAGCTTGATTCCTCTTTTTTGTTTCCCTTTTGGATCCCTATGCCACGTATATTCAAAGTGGGTCAGCTGTGCTGTGAGCCAGGTAGATCCATTTGGGGTACGCATAATAGGTTGGAAAAGTAATGATCTGTGATCTATGTCTTTTTGATGACACAATACCCTTTTAGCTAATTTAATTTTGGGAGGACTGTAGGTGACCTCATTGAAACATAAACAACATGTGTGTATGTGATGTGGGTGCACCTATGGGTACATACTGTGTGGCTTCCTTCTGTAGTGATGATATTCAGACTTCCATCTTGGAAGTTCCAAATATTTTATGATATCAGTATAATTGATGTCTGTCTGTCTTTCAAATATGTAGATGATATTTCTATAAAAAATACATTTGCGACTATGGTTATATATAAGTAGAAGATATCTTAGAACTACAATGGAGACATAACTGTAACAACAACCCTGATTTCCTTGGCTTGGTTAAGGATGCGTAGATTTATTTCTTAATTGAATTTGCAATTTGGATTTCAGATTTCAGTTAGTACCACAAAAAATGTTACAGACTTGGGGATAGTTTACTGTTGTTTAATGTAAATTATTTGTTAATTGCTTCATAATAGCTTTTAGGAAGAAAATACAATATGTTCAGCTACAGTTTTATGGCTATAGTTTAATCCAAAGACCTAGACCCTGAAAAAAAAGTGGCACGGTTCTTAATGTTTTCTGTGGACCTTCTCTTTTTTTCTTCTTATTTTAATTCTTCTCCTTTATTCTTGTTTGACATAAAAAAAAGGCTCTTAGAGTAATGACTTTTTAATACATTTTTGCTGTAATTGTTCTATAAATGTTAATTCAAAATCACATTCTCTTGCATGGAAATGTTTTCTTTATAACTCACATTCATTATAATGAATGGTTGATTATATAGCAAGATGCACTTTTAATAATACTATGAAAATATTGATGCATTTTTAGATATCTGACTCAGTGATGTGTTCTTTCTATTTCAGTGAATTTATTGGATTCCCGTACAGTCATGGGAGACCTGGGCTGGATTGCTTTTCCAAAAAATGGGGTAAGCCTTTATGAAATTTTTTCTACAATTTAAGCTACCTGAGTAGAGTAGACATCACATTAAATGTCACATATGGTTGAAAATTCACTGGACATATTGTTGAGAGAAGAGAGATGTGTGTGTGTGATGGGGAGAGTGGAGACCTCAGATTAGCTCTGATTGGGAAAAATAGGCAAATAGGGAAGGGATTTCAATGACTGAATGATAAATATATTATTATCTATCCTCACCGAGTATTCTCTATAAAGAAATGTGAAGTTGCCTTTGGCATTCAGGAGAGTTTTAGATTGAAGCAACCAACAAACTTTTAGAATTGGTTTATCCTAAAAAAGTAAAAACAACAGCAGGAAAGGATTTGCTGTTGATCTGCCCTTATCCTGGTTATATTGAAAAGGAAATAGAAGTTAAATGTCAGTCTGTGACCAGTGTCGATTTAAACACTGGGACCAATTTATTTTGTATTTCTTTATTATGTTAAGGAATGAAAATATTCTGATAATTTTTTTTAAATTTTATTGAGATTTAAAGTTTCTCAGATTGTCAGATCAGTCATCATTCAAAAATTTTCTTTCAATTTTTGAATTTTTCTTCATTGAAAACTTGCAGAAAAAAATGCTTCATTGGAATATTTTATAAATAATAGTTTTTATTAGTAAATTGTTTTGCTGGTGTACATTAAAAATAAAATCTTTAGGTAGAAATCAGGTAAGCCATTTTTTAACACTATGCATATTAATATATTTATAATACTAACAATATTAATAGATTACATTTTCTTGAACTTTAGGCTTTAGGAATGAATATTTTATTATTTTATTTTTTTTTTCTCCCTCTTTAATTCTCCTCCTTCCCCCACTTCCACCCCTGACCTATAGATGTTGCTGTTTTTGCCCTGTTAACAACTGGATCTCTGAAATCAGGGCATCTGCTCCCACACGTTTGCGATGTGCACCTGGGGCCTGGCACACCCAGGGCCTAGCACACTCAAGTGCGAACCCAGGACTTTTTGCATGTAAAGCAGATGTGCTAACCACTACACTATGAAGCCACCCGCTATTTTATTTCTTAAACTGATAAAAAGCACTACTCCAAATCTGAGCCTAAGAATTGAGCAAGTACTTAGAAAAAACACCTGCTTATCCCTTGTAGTCATGCACATGTTCCATACACGTCTTAGAATCAATCATTGAACTTGTGATACTTTTTTTATGCTTGCAAACTCCTAGGCTTCTAACAGTTTTCTCATATTGACCATTTCTACCGTGTTTCTAAACTTGGCTCACTTCCTGCCATATAATAGAACTTTGATAATGTTTATTGGAAGGACAACTTATTTTACTGTGTTTTATTTATGAAATGGGGCATAAATTATGATGTATAATTTTGCATAAAGATTAAATAAGTGATACTGAGAGTAGAGGTTGGTACGATGTTGGCGCTCTTTGACCTTCTACTGTATTTTCATTTTCTCATACTAAGAGATGTACCAGTCCATCAAGTTTTTTGTTTTTGTCTATAAGTATATTTATATGAATTCATTGTTAGCATTTAAAATTGAGAGATTTTATATAAAATCTAAATTTCTAGCTTTTCTGTTTACTTGGAATTTTCAGAAAGCCTGAATTAGGTGCATTCCATGACCTCAAGAGCCCAAAGCCGAGTAAAGACTGCTTTTTAAGAGAGAAAGCAATTTATTCTGCCTGACTCAATTTCTATCTGACACTCTTTGTTTAAGTTGTCAGTCTGCAATTTTGTTATTTTTGTAGTGTCATTTTTTAACTGCATATCAGAATTTTCTTGTTTCAGGAGGGACCTTTTTAAAAAAATTTCTCTGTTACATGCTAAGATGGCTTCTGACTTTTTTTTTTTTTTGAGTACTTCACCTGAGTTAGGATGCATCATCTGAATTTGGGCTTCATTATATCTTTCTTTAACCTCAGTGAATGAGATAATGTGTGCATCTGTGCGAGCACGCATGCGCTCCTACCTCATGGTAGTAACTTGAATTATCTTTTTCATTTCAGACATGTCCAGATGTACTGTTACAGCAAAGTTTGCTTTTATACTAATTTGAGGCATTCTTTCATTCAACAGATGTATTGTGACTTAGTATGTGGCAGTCACTCTTCTGGGCACTTGGGTTAACAGAAATGAAGAAAACCTAGAACATGAGACAGCATTATTTTGAGAATGAGTAATCAGAATGTTAGAGCCAAGTGGCAGATGAAATGCTTTCTAATCCTTTTTTCTTTTTTTCTTTTTTTTCTGAACATATACAAAAGTGGTAGAAAGGTGTCAGACAGTATTTGCTTAAGGTCATTCAGTTAGTTTATGACCCAACTGGAAAGAGCACTATGTACTATTTTGTATTTAGCATATGTGGTGTCGTATTACTATTCCTAATTGTTTTGCTAGGGAAAACAATGCTCTTTCATGTACATAATTTCAATTAGTACAACAATAACAATGTAAAAAGAGATACTTAATAGTCTATTTGTAGAAGAGGAAAATAAGGCCCAGTAAGAGTAAGAGACTTGCCCAAGGTTATACAGTTTGTCAGAGACTGAGTCCATTTCAAATGTAGGTTTTTCAGAATACTGATTGTTTTAAACAAGAGGTGAATTTTAGAGACATGACTAGGTCCTCTATAGTGCCAAGACTTCTAGGTTATATAAAAAGGGAATTGACGCTGAAGAGAAATTCACCTCAAAAAAAGTGGGTCTCAGAGTGGGTCTCATTCTAGTCTAGCTAGATTATAAAGTATTTGAAAAAAATATATACCACATAGGTGCTCAAACATATAAGTTGCATTTATTATATTGTGCGCATATAATATATCTAATTATATAATTAGATAAATAGAGTCATAGGTAGATAATTAAAAGGATGACGACTTTCAACTATATCTATAGTTTTTGGGAAATCTGTGACTCTCAGCTTTACTATCAGTAAAGTGCGGGGTGGTGGCTATTATAACATCTATCCTGTGGTGTTGCTTTTAGGATAAAATAAGATAATTAATTTGAATGTACCATGTGATTTCTAAACCACTAAAGAAATAGATAAGATGATGGTTGATTAAAAAGCTGCTTCTGTATTGCTGTTTTCAAATATAACCAGAAAGCAACATTTAGATAGTTAAAAACAACAACCACTCATCTATCTTTTGGTATTTGGCTATTAATGAAGTAAGTAAACTTTAAGAGTTTTCATGCCTAAACACCTAAATGTGAGACTTCATACTCTTTGCATAAAATTAAAAAGGAGCGGTTGTAAAATTCTTTTTTGTGGTTTGATAGTGCATATAATCTTATCATAGAATATCCCTCTATTTTTTTATACTCAATTGTGGGAGTTTTGAAAATAACACTGTTCCATAACCATAAGAACTCCATTTCTGAAATTCTCCACCTTCTCTTTAAATGACAGATGTATAGTAGCAAATTTTACATCTGGACTTTAGAAAAAGATAAGTAAAACCTACAAGAACATAAGTATTTTTTTAGAAGTAGAAGTTAACTTGCATAAAAATCCCATTTTAATTAAAATGATGTAGGTATTTAGAAGAGATGAGTAAACCTCATAACAATGCATTTGTCCTAATTTTCTGATTGAATTGTATGGCTGAATAACAGTAGACCCAAAAGACTTTATAATAGTATTTTCTCATTTAGGCTTTCCTCTCTTTTTCTTTCTGCCCACAAACTGTCAGTCTCATATCCATAGCTTTACCACGCTATTTGTACACACCCTCAAAATGTTTTTTGCTTCCTTCCAGTTACATTAGAGTTATTTCAGTCACTTTCTGGAACATTTAATATTGATTAATCTATATAGTCTAAGCAAGAATGTGAATAGCCTTATTTCCTGACCATTTTTAGAAAGTGTTTTCAAGGCTTATTCATATGAGAATAAAATAACGGTTATGGTGTTTGTTTAGAGCAGATTATGCTCTTTTGTCTTAGAAATTCCACTGTTGCTCTTTACCTCCCCATATGTTGTTTTTACTAATGATCACAAGATACGTCTGCCTCTTTTGCTTTGGTGGAACCTGCCTCTTCCCCAATGAGGTCTCTGTACTTTCTGTAATGTGCAGGCCACCACATTTCCCTGAGCATTACTTATGAATTGTATTACAAGCTCGGCTTTATTTTTGCTATCTTTTCTTCTTCCAGTCAATGAAGATAAACATTATTTTGGGATCTTTTTCTATGCTGATCTTACGAGCTATTAGGATCATTCATAATAATTTATTCATTTGAGAGAGATTTCAGAATATTGACTTAAATCATATTTGTACTAAAATGGAGACAGTGTAAGCTGCTGTCTGTCTGTGGGGAGAAAGAAAAAGCAGTACTCCTAAATAGAAGACACTTGAAAAAGGAGTTGATGGTGTTTCTTGTTATATTGTCACTTTGTTCTATTTTCTTATTTCTTTTGAGGAAGAAAACCTGTATATTCACTTTTGAAGTTGAAAATAACCCGAGTTCATATTACTCAAAATAGACTGTGAATACTTTGTTATGTGAGTTCTTTTGTATCACCAAAGACTTAAACTGGATTTTCTTTTCTGAAGCTCTGATTTTGGCAAAAGTTTATGTGGAGATTTTGTATATGATTCTTTCTTCCCAAAATTAAAGGCAAAGAGTAAGGAGAAATAGTCAAAAATTCGAACACTACTGATCTTGTGTTTTGATTATGATCAGGGTGAGTTTTGCCAGAATATTACTTTGGCTTTCTTTCTATTGAAGGAGAAGAAAGATAATGACAAGCATTGAGGCCCACACTGAGCATGGAAAGGCTAATAAAGATTAGAGTAATGCTGAAGTGGGTAAAAAAGAACACATTAGTGGATGTAGAAAAGCTCTTTATTTGGACAGTGATAGCAAATAATTCTAAAGGGAATAGATATTATACTATTTAATGCAAATGCAAGTATAATGAAGAACAATTCTCTTTCAAAGTAGCTTTGTATTCATTATTTTTTAGAAAAACAAAAGCACATTGCACCGATGAGGTAATTAAGATAAATAATTTAAGAAATTCAAGATAGTCATTAAGCATACACTAAAGTTTAGAAGAAGCAGAATTTTGCATTTAGATTTCCTACATGAAAACTTAGCAATTATGATGAGAATTCTCTGAAATGTCCAGCTCTGCTTTGGCATATGAGACAAATATTGTATTTAGTCTTTCATATATGCAATGATATTGAATGAATTAGTAATAGTCACAGTGTATTCTTGCAAAGTAGGATTGAGACATGCAATTATTTTTTTGTTGTGTCACTCTATATATTTAAAGTCATTATAAAATAGTGCAAAGATTTTCTTCTTTAGAGGCTCTTAAAACCCTTTATCCACATTATAGGGAAACTTATAAATATAAACTGGAAAATGACCTTTATCTATGATATCCTCTTGTTAATCTCCTCCTAAACCCAACTGCAATTGACTAGCTAAACACTTCAACCTTCAGATGGCAGTTTCAGTTCTACTTCTTCAGGAAAGTATGACTCTAGGACTAACTGTTCCTCCCTGTTAGCAGATCATGCTGGGAAATCCTTCTTCTCTCCAGCCCAAGCCCTATCTATTTTTTTTCCTCAGGATTGCAATGTGTACAGCTATGTTATTCATACTCATCACCTTGTCTAACTTTCTACCCAAATGTTAATTCTTCTAATCTGTTCCATTTTTTATGGCTTTTTTTCATTGGTCTGTCTATATAACAAGCAGGGATCATAAATGAGAACAGAGGTCATTTTTAAAACATCTTATATAAGTTACTGTCACCTTTCCTGTGATGTGAGACATCTGTGCATACACTTGCATGAAACAACTATTTTTTAATGTAATTACCACCTGTTTCATACTGGATTCTAATATTTTATTTTTCCTCATTATGCATATGGGGATTTCTTTGTCTCTGTCTAGATGTTTCTCTGCCAAATGATGTGAAATCTAGCCTAATATCCTTTCCCTTCTGAAAAAAATTCTCTGCTCTCATTGATATTTGCACCAGTTTTCAGATGTGAACCTAATGATTTTTTTAAAAAATTCTCATCTTCCCATTAATTAATGAAGGTGTTAAATAAAACTTGGTTTTGCACAGGTCTCCAGGACCCAAAATTAAGTATTTTTCTAGTGGTTTGATTGCTGTTTATCATGGTCTTTTCTTTTTTTTTTATCTTTAACCATTCTTCAGCTGTTTTCAATTCTTGTGACAGTGCTCCCATGCAAGTCAATTGGAATTATTTTTTCAAGCGAAATGCCTTATGATTCTGAGTATATAATCTCCCTCTCTCACCGAGAAAAAATATACTGTAATCACCCAGTATTCTTGTTGATTATTTCCATTAAAGGCAGCAGGAGAAGAGAGACTACTCAAGACTTCTCTGTGTTTGAAGCTTTTTGAGGCTTTTGCTTTTCACTGCCTTATCCTCTCCCCCAACGCTCCTCTGCCCTCCTCTCC
The DNA here is from genome assembly GCA_004027375.1 of Macroglossus sobrinus. NCBI lineage: Eukaryota > Metazoa > Chordata > Mammalia > Chiroptera > Pteropodidae > Macroglossus > Macroglossus sobrinus. The sequence goes on from PVKZ01005725.1 coordinate 47,350, forward strand.
CCACCCTTCCCTCCCCTTCTCTCTTTCTCTTCCTCCCCCCACCTCTCTCTCTTCCTCCCCCACCTCT
>PVKZ01005726.1:0-47379 GCA_004027375.1 Macroglossus sobrinus
ATAATTCTTACAATGTTGTTCTTATCTGAGTAAAAGCAGAAACTTTTTCTGCTTGCTAGGCAGAAATCTGTGTTTTCCCCTAGATAACATCAGGGGAGGCACCTTGTTATCCATCACATTGTCCTTGGCTGCCTACATATATCTTTCTGTAAGTGTCTCAAGACTGTTAACTCTTACTTCTCCTTTTCGGCTCCCGACAAAAAATCAGATAAGAGGCTTATTGCCAGTTCTCTTCCTGTTTATTGGACCTTCATACAGTACTTGAATTTGAAGCTGACTCAGCCAAGAGCTGTAAGATCATCTCTTGATTTTAGGAAACCTCTGCTAATTATAAGAGTCATCACTGCTCAAGAAGCCCAGTCGGGCCATGGCATCTAGAAATAAACACATGGGGATTGTTGAGTAAATGAGAATCACAACTGACGTGGGCTTTTCTTCAAAAGAAAAGATGATTCTAAAAAAGAAGAGATCTAATTGTTTTCTACAATTAAATGACAAAACTAACACAACTGAGTAATGAGTGAGATGTTCTTTATTCAAGGGAAAACAATCCATGGGTTGGGAAGTACCATGCCTCACAGTGGTGGAGAACTCTTCCCTAGGAACTTTGGGTAAGAGTGAGTTTTATAGAGAGTTAGAAGCAGCAACACGGAACAGGGCATAACTGGCTGAAGTTGCACATTTAATCTTATTTAGAAAGATTAAGGAACAAGGAAATAAGTACTGTACAGAGCCTAGAGTTGGCTTGGCATTTGGGTATTTACATACTGGATATATTTACTTTCTGGTCAAGCAGAACATTTGCAGGATCATAAAAGTTCAATTTGCTGATGCAGCACCCTGCACAAAAGTGGCTCTATGTTAGGCCTAGAAATTTATTTCAACATTACTGTCCCTGAAGTTATGGTGCAAGGAAACAGGCTTAAATTGCAAAGGGACACTTAATTTTTAGATATAAAGTCATATGAGGATTCTTGGATCCTAAAGTGTTTTAAGGAGGGAGACAGCGTTAGTCAAAGAGAATAATGCCAAAGCTACAGTCTGGGGGTGAGGCAAGCATGGACGGATAAAATTCTTAAGAAAGAAGTGGTGTTGGACAAAGAATGGTTGTTGCTTGGTTTGGGAATTTTTCTTTGTCCTTGGAGAAGTCAAATCAGTTTTAAAATTATTTAATGGCAGCAAGATGATGGTAAGTCACACATGTAACTTGATCCAGAGAACAAGAGGCTCAGCCCTCTTAGAAAACGAATGGGAACTGTAATCCTATTGCCTTTTGAAAACCCACTAAATTGTTTTTGGTACAGCTGATTCTTTTACGCAAGTGGCCAGCAGCTTCGTTCTGGGCCAGTTAGTTGTATTATGTGACACTTCGACAGAAATCTGAGCACAAGGGGAAAGTAATAGGACAGGTTGTGTCGGGGGGACTATTGGAAAGTCTAAGAGTAATTGATCAAATAGACCAGCTACGAATTCACCCTGAATTAGTAGCAGGTCTTTTCACAGTCACATGATAAATCAAATTTTTAAACGTAAGTTCATTTTCTAACTACCAATGGTGGAAATGGGAAGAATACACTTGCAGCCACTTTAGTGCAGTGCCACATATCATACACTAATGAGCTTTGCATAAACATGCAAGCAAGAATGTCAGTCACTAATGACATGTGACTAGAAGGGCTAAATGACTCTACATAATAGGAAGGGAAGAAAACCAGCCACACCTTGGTTTTTCAGCTGAATTTCTGGGATGAGCAGTTTGATACACCCCTACAGAGTTCCCTACTTTGAACAGTATTTCTTCTTATTCAAATAATAGCAATTATTATGATAACAACCAGATGACTTATTAGGCACTTATTATCTCGCAGCTACTATGTAAATAGCTTTACATAAGCTATTTCATTTAATTCTCATAAAGTAAAAATCACGGCTCTCATTTTATAAAAGACTAAGCTCAGAGATTCTATATATAGTACCCAGAACCTGAAAAATATCAAAGTAGAGAAACTAGCTTAATCATGTGGTTCTCTTTCCAGGGCAGTCTTCATTCTGTTATTACCTAAAACAACATAGTGTTTTGTTGATTCATTTGCTCATCTATGAATTCATCCATAAAATTTTTATTAAGTGCATCTTCTGTGCCAGACATTTTGTTAAACACTGGGAAAACAGCCATGAATCATACAGATGCTTCCCTTGCCCTAATAGAGTTTAGACAGAGGTAAACATCATGAAGAGGCAAGTCACACCAGCATTTTAGTAGCTCCTGAAGTGAAGATAAATCAACAGGTAAAGAGATGGATAAATTGTGTCATATTTATAGATCACAATAGACTCCTGATAGAATAGAATAAAATACACAATAGAATACTGTTACCATGGAATTCTACTGAGCAAAAAAAATTGAACTGCTGATGCACACTATAACATGAACGAATCTCAAAAGCATTATGCTAAGTGAAAAAAGCCAGGGATACAGGACCGCAGGCTATATGATTTTACTCATATAAAATACTAGAAAAGGCAAAACTATAGTAATAGACTCCATATCAGCAGTTGCCAGGGCCCAGGGTAAGGGTGGAAGTAGATTAACTACAAAGAGCAAGAAGAAACTTGGGCGTAATGGAAATACTCTATATCTTGATTGTGTTGGTGGTTATGAAACTCTGTAAATTTGTCAAAACTCAAGAAATTCTACACTTAAAATTAATTAATTTTTATTGTATGCAAGTTATAACTCAATAAAGCTGACTCTAAAAAATTAGGAACCCTGAGGTCCATATCTCACCTCTTCCATTGACATACCAGATGACATTAGTCAAAAACTAAATGTATATTTTATTTTATTCTTTTCTAGTATAGAGTTAACGAGAACTCTTCTCCCATTTTTATTTCTAGGTCAAGACAATTTCAAATGTGCAAGAGAAAGGCTTTACTATGTATTAAATGCTTTGTAAATATGTAACTTATTTGTCATTGTTCTCTCACTGAAGACCATTTTATCTCAATTCTTAGAGGTCTAGAGTGAATTTAGTTTGATAAGTTTTATAACATTTTGGTTTTTAATCTGTAGAAAGGACAGCCTCGGAGACTGGATAAGAATGGTTTAGAGACAATGTCACCATCTGCTCTGAATTTGGACCATCAAGTGGCTGAGCAGTTGGAAACATCATCTTCTGAAGCTCTTTTGCCAAAGACCACACATCCCTACATAATTAACAAGTCCATGTCCCCTTTTGGGCTGGATGAGAGACAAATGCTGAGGGTGGATCCATAAAGCCTGGTCACAGAACAAAAAAGGCAATTGATGGTTGGCTGTGAGTTTAGAAAAGCTCCTTGATTCTCATCCAGAAATTTATCTTTTCAGTGCTGGCTATTTTCTTGAAGAAGCAGAAATGTTCTCTTTTTAATTCTGAAAGCAGTTCTTACGCCACCGATTTTTATTTTATTTTACTTTATTTATTTTACACTTCATTATGTTACTAATTTTGAGACTAGTCACGCTAAGAAGAAACATGAGTAGCACAGATAATCTATCTTGACATATTAACCATCCAGCCAGTATTTGATCCAGTCACCATTATACACTGGAGCCCATATTGAATGCTGAGAAAGAAACCAAGAATAGTGCACATTACTTGTCCTCAAGGCCTTAAAATTTAACTTTTCCTGACAGTTTGGCCTTTTCATTTACTGGGCCAGCAAAAAAATGTTTATAACATTAAAACATGTTCATTGTGAAATAATTTTAGAATTTAAAAACATAAAAAATAAAAGAAAAATTATCATGAATCTCACTCTTGACACAGTCTGTTTTCTTTCATTTTTATATATGCATATATATAATGTATGCATTTAGTGATATAAATTTTTATCCACTGAAATTTTGACCACTAGAGCTTTCAAGGAGTCATTAAGTTGAAATGTCATTTATTTTTTCTAAATTATTCTTCTCAAGAATGCTCATCAGTGCTGAATCCTCCCACAAAAAGCTTTCACCAACACAGAGACCCAGCAAAAACACTGTGGATCCTTGGATGCCTCATCTTTTTCAAAAATAATGTTTATTAAGTTTTTCCATATTTATAATCAATAGTTACTCAATGCAAAAAAATGGAAAACATAGCAGGAAAATGCTAACTTTAATCCCACTACCTGAAATAATCACAGCTAGCATCATGATGTATGTCTTAGATTTTCTCCCCATTTTTATTTTTCTTCATAAAAAACATTAGTTTCATCAGGCTTACAGCCTGGCTTGCAAATGTTTTCCATGTTGATAGATATTCCTCAATAACATGCTTTTTGGTGACTACATAAAATTCTATTCAATTAATATACTGAATTAACTAACCAAGCCTATGTCGTGGATGTAGAGATTATTTTCAGTTGATTTTGCTTAGCATAAGCAATGCTACAGTAAATATTTTGCATTTACAATTATATATACCTCAGGTCACTGCCTTAGAACAAATTCCAATAAGTACAATTGCTGAATCAAATATACTGAGTTGTTTTATTTTTTTCTTAAGAAACACAAGTTCAAAAGATCTTCAATTCTCCCACCTTTGAAAACAGATCTCAGAAATGTGAAGGCAGTTTGAACTCCTTTAATCAAAGACACTAAGAATGCAATAATTAGCTCTCTAAAAGGGAACAAAACCTCCATTATGCCCTTGAATCTTTCTTTTGAGTCTCATTAACACTTGCAAGCCAGGTACTTTCTCTAATCCTCTCATTATCAATTAAATATCCATAAGGATACACACACACACACACACACACACACACACACACACACACACACAAGATTTAAGACTATGTGTGCCAATCCTAAAAAACATGTAGACAACACAGCTATTAACTTTTTTGCCATTATTTATTTATTGAAGCCTGTTCTTGCTCTCATATTCCCTATTCAGTTACCTTCTACCCAATGTCCCAAACCAGAAACTTAGAAGCCATTCTTGCCTCTCCCTTCTCATAACAATTCATCTCAATAAGTTCTGTGCATTCACCTTCATGACCATCTCTCAGAATCATGTGCTTCCCAGTAGTCCCCATCCAATCTCAGGTCAGCATCATCACTCCCTTCTACAACTGCATCAGCCTTCTAACTATCTTCTCCACCAATTCACTCTATGTAGGATGAGAAATGTCAAGAATGTTTAAGGAATGGAGTACAGTATGTAGTTACTAAAAGATCTTATATTTGCCATACTAAGTGTATATATTTATCTTGACACGTATCTCTATGTGGTCTTTTAGGGACACTCAGAATGTTAATACTATTTTCATTAAAATCCTTAAATTCTTAGCAGTACTTCAGATTTATGACGTTTTATGATTTGAGGACAGTCATTTAAGTCATTGAGCTTTTGTTTTGTTATCTGTAAAATTATGTCACACCTTGATGATGTGACACCTCAAATTCTAAGATTCCATAATGTCTTTAATGAATAAATGTACCCTCTGCTTCTAAGATTTTATTTACTTTTATAATTCAAAGCTAGGGATTCAGTGTGTACAGTGGCGAAGGCTACTGTGTTTAGACTTTAGTACTTCCTGACTGAAATCTGTCTTTCTTTGGTATTATATAGTCCACAAGAGGGCGCCCACTTTCTAACAAATTGAACATTTTAGCCTTGGTGTCACAGAAATCATTCTCTTAAATTTCAGGGCAATTCCAGCCAGGATAGGATTATAAGCCTTTTAAAATGCACCTGTAATTTAGTTAGATATTTCAAAAGATAATTGTTAGGACATATTGACTTCAAATTTTTAAAAAAGAGCGTCTCCACAAATGATGAATTTGTAGTTTTACCTGTGATATTGGAGTGATGAGATATATGAATTTGTACGGAGCTAAACTTGAGGTTCTATTCAACACTACAGAGAATCCTCAATTCTTTAACTTACCAAGTTCCTACTTAATGGTCCTACTTTCCAATTACTTCTGCTTGATTGACATCAGGAGGCTTTATGGAGATTAACTTAAAGTCTATGAAAATGATTTGAAACACTATCTAAAGGTAGTTTATTGTTATTAGACAGAAATTTATTGCTGGAAAATCAGGACTCAGAATATATGTTAATTACAATTAGATATTTGTAGAGGAAAAAAGGTAAAATAAAATCATAAAAAGATCTTTTTCTCTTTGAAATCTACTTGAAATTTCCATCAAATAGTGAAAAAATAAGGTCACTGAGTTAAACATTTTTATTGTAAAAATGATTCTGGGCACAATTCTTCACAAAAACAACAAAATACTTTGGAAAGCAATAGTCATATTGAGGGAAGATTTTCTAACCACCGAAAGTTGATTCAAGGATTTCCATTTATAGGCTTTGGGTAAATTATAATGGGGTTTGGTGATAAAGATGGTGGTGATGAAGGGGGTGAGACAAAGTTGATAGGGGTAAGAGAAGAGAAGAGAAAAGGGTTTGGAGATTTAGTGGCATCCATGGGAAAAAATGAACAAGTTGATAGTCAAAGAGACTCTGTAGGCAGGCAAACATTAGGTTAGCACTTAAGACACCAGAGAGCAGCTGTCAAGCAAACTGGACACCAAGAGGACTCAAAAAGTGTCATGAAAGGCAAAGCAGCCACCCAGAAGGCTAGTCAGGGCACCACGAGAAGATGTGAGAGATGATGTCCATGAGAAGAAGTTCTTATATGAGGTTGTGGAATTAGTAGAAAAAGCATGGCCTTTTTCAATATGGGTTAGAGTGACCTTGAGAATGGAATTAACTTCTCTTGAGTCTCAGTTTCTTCAACTGTGAAATAAGGATAATAATGCCTACTTCTGTATATTATGTAAGGATTTAATAAATACTACAAAAATAGAACCATATCATGATTCTCTTCTTCATCACCTTTATCTTCATCATTATCATCACATGTTACTTTCCTTCTAAGGCTTAAAGATGAAAGTCTTTAAGTGGACATGTCTAGCCAATGGCTTTCATGGCTTTCCATGCATGAAAACGAAATATAAAACAAAACTCTGAAAAAGTGTAACATACACATATCCTGTGACAAAGTAGTTTTACTCCTATTTACCAAAGAGAAATAAAAATATATGTAAATAAAAAGTCAGGTATTCTATATTCATTAAAGTTTTTTTTTATTGTAATAAGAACATTTAACATTAGATCTACATTTTTAATGATTTTAAATGTATAATACACTATTGTTAACTATAGGTGTGATGTACAACATATCTCTAGACTTTATTCATCTTGTGTAATTGAAACTTTATTCCCATTGAATAGCTACACCCCATTTTCCTCTGCCCCAATCCCCTGGCAACCTCCATTCTGTTCATTGCTTCAATGAGTTTGGCTATTTCAGATATCTTGTATAAGTAGAATCATGCAATATTTGTCTTCTGTGATTGGCTTATTTCACTTAACATAATATCCTCGAAGTTCATTCATGTTGTTTTATATGGCACAATTTCTTTCCTTTTTAAGACTAAGTAGTATTCCATTGTCAGCATATACCATATTTCCTTCCACTTATCTGTTCATGGACATTTAGATTGTTTCCACATCTGAGCTATTATAAATAATGCTTCATTGCAGCTTTAATCATAATGGTCTCAAATTGGAAGCAACCTAAATGTCCATCAAGTGGTGAATTAATAAACAAATTGTGCTAAATTCATCCAGGAAACAAAGTACCTACATAGTCAATAACATAGTTGAATCTCAAACACATTATGTTGAATGAAAGAGGCCAGAGAATACTGATTGTACACTAATGATTTCTTTATATAAAGTTCAGGAAGAGGCCCAACTAAATGACGGTAACAGATATCAGGACAGAGGTTATGGGAAATGGGGATGGTAGAGATTGATTAGAAAGGGGTGTGGGGGAATTTTCACAGACTATGGGAGTGTTCTAATCCTATGTAGTGTGCAGACTTCATTGGTATTCATTTGACTTTTTACTTAACCTTTGTGCATTTGACTTATGTAAATTATGCCCCAATAACATTTTAGTTCTTTGGAAAAATAAGACAAAATAAACACATCTATGATATTTACCTAGCCAAAAATTTCTCACAAAGTAAAGCTGAGCTAGTGAAGGCAGCATGTACAGAGATGGCTTCCCTGGCAAACAGACAGATGCATAGAGTGATGAATAAAGCAAGAGCAACTTTCCAGAAGAATAGGCATGACCATCGCCATTCAGAAAAATAATTAGCTGACAGAGGCCACTCCAGCAAAAGGATTTCCTCAGTGAAAGCTGAATTGTCATCACGTATAATTAAGAACTGTGAAAAGGGTTGATGGGGCACATCCTGAGCAATTGTCTATTTTCTATTAACTTGTCTATTTATCCTACAGTTGGGTCTTCTGTTCTTCTTCCAAAGTATGTCCGTAATCTGGGTGCTTCTTGCTGCCTTTACTGCAGCCATTGCAACCCAATCCACCATCATCTCTAGCCCGGTTAGGGCAATAATTTCAGTTACTCATGTCCCTGTTTCTACCCTTGCCCCTCTATAGCCTATTCTCAACACAGCAGCCAGAGAGATGTGGTTAAAAGTCTCTGGTAGTTTTTCATGATCCTTAAAAATGAAATATCCAGTTCTTGCCTTGGTCCACAAGGTCTGCATGAGCTTGCTGCTGTTTACCTCTCCAACCTCAACTCCTTCCCTGAGGCAGTCTCCTGCCACACACACAAGCTTTTTGTTCTTGTCACAGTGGCTTCTTACTGTAGCACCAATATTCTGAACTTGTCCCAGGTACAGGGTTCTGCACTTGCTTTTTCCTTTGCTTGACATGATCTTCTTCTACAACTTCTTGCTTTTACTTCATTTAGGTCACTGTTTAAATGCCCTCTCCTTGGAGATACCTCCTTCTGACTCCTTTTTATAAAATGGCACCCCAGTTATTACCTTTCCTATTAATCCAGGGATGATTAATTTTATATGTGTACTTGACTAAGCCATGGGGTGCACATATATTTGGTTAAACGTTATTCTAGGTCTAATGGTCAAGAAGGATCTCTTTGGTATGATAAAAATGTGCTAAAATTGGATCGTGGTGATAGTTGTACAACTCTGTAAGTTTACTAAAAATCATTGAATTATATACTTAATAAGAGCATTTTATGGCATGTAAATTGTACCTCAATAATTTTATTTAAAAAAATCCATCTGATATCTGTTAGCTCCTTGACAGTTAGTTCTAAAGATTTCTAGAAATCTTATGTAGCTTAACATTTCTATAAAATCAATAATATTCAGACCTCAAAGCCTACTCACTGCTAACATTTCTATCCTCAACTCTCCTGAACCTGGTATTTTGAAAGACTTTGTCTCAGTATATGAATTAAGCAATATTTAATTCTTTCTTCCTATAAAAAATATTTAAGATATAATTTACATATGATAAAATTTATACTCTTTAGTGTATCATACAATCATTCAATCACCATAACTATAAAAGTATAAAAAAATTATGTTACCCTAAAAAATTATCTGTGCCTCTTTGTAGACAATCCTTCCCCAATGAAATCAGATAGTGCTAATCCTCCAACATAGTTATTTTTCTAAAATTTTTGGACTATTATATATATACTTTCTTTGTCTTTCTTTATAAATTTTAGAAACAGTTAGTCAATTGCTATAAAAAAATTCCTGATGGAATTTTGACTGGAATTTCACTAAATTTACAGAACTGTTTGGGAAGAATTGACATTTTAACAATATTAAGTCTTCCAATCAATCAGCATTTATATCTCTCAGTTTGTTTAGATATTTGGGGTTTTTTTTCATTAGTTTAATAGTTTTTGGCATACATATATTGTTCATATTTTGTTAGATTTATTTTATGCAGTTTTTGGTCCTATTATAAATGGTACTTTTTCACATTTTTCAGTTGCTGAAAGTTCATTGATAATATATAGAAATAAGACTAACTTTTTTAAAAATTGGCTTTTCATCCTTTAATTTTTCTATACTCACTAGCTCTAATAACTTTCTTTGAAGATTATTTGAAATTTTGTAAATAGACAATCATGTCATCTGAATAGGAATAGCTTTATTTTTTCATTTCCAATCTACATTTCTTTTTTTTTTCTTGTCTTATTTCATGTCAGAACCTCCAGTATAATGTGGAATAAGAATGATAAGACATTTTTGTCTTGTTCCCAATCTAAGGGAGGAAATATGCAGACTTTTGCCATTAATTATGACGTTAACTATAGTTCTTTTAATAGATGGCCTTTATCGAGTTGGTTTTCCTAGTTTTCTAAGTGTTTTCATCTTGTTTTATTGAATTTTGTCAAATGCTTTTTCTGCATCTATGGAGATAATCATATGGTTTTCCTTCTCTAGTATATTGATAATGGTGAATTACTTTAAATGATTTTTGAATGTTAAAGTGGCCTGGAATTTTGGGGAGAAAAAACTACTTTATTATGATGTATTTATCTTCGTATATATTTTGTATATTGCTGGATTCAATTTGATAGTGTTTTGTTAAAGAAATTGGCATTTGTGTTTATGAGGCATATTAGCCTGTAGTTTTCTTGAAATGTTTTTGTCTAGTTCTGTTATCTGAGTAATATTGGGGAAAAAATGTTGGGAAATGTTCCCTCATCTTTTATTTTCTGGAGGAGTTTATGTAGAATTGGTATTATTTCTTCCTTAAATCATTGTTAGAATTCACCAGTAAAGCCACCTTGGCCTAAAGTTTTCTTTCTTGAGTAATTTTATTTATTTATTTGGTTTTGTTTGTTTGTTTGTTTGTTTATTAGGTGAGGCAACCCTTGCTTGACCTCACAGATTGCCTACAGTACCTGGTCTTCCTAGGTTGTGTCCCATCCAAGTTCTAACCAGGCCCAACCCAGATTAGCTTCCAAGATCAGACGAGATCGGACTTGTTCAGGGTGGTGTAGCTGCAGACTTTCTTGGGTAATTTTAACTACAAATTTAATTTTTTAAAATCGACATAGAACTATTTATCTATTTCTTTTTTGAGCGAACTTTGACAAATTGTGTCTTTGAAGAATTTTTTCTATTTCCTAAACATTAGCATAGAGTTGTTCATAGTACTCTCTTGTTAACTTTAATTTCTGTAGGGTTATATCATTTTTATTCATGAAAAACCATCAGATTTGCAGTTTAATAGTCATTCTAACATAAAAGAATTAGGGTTATCTAACTGAATTGACATATTTCCAGACCAAATCAAAATTTGATATTTGAACTGGCCAGATCAGTCTTATTTGTAAGAACAATTGATTTCTGTTAGTTATTTTGAAATAAAACTCTTTCAATGTCCTCAGTGGTAAGTTTGCAATCCAATGATCTAATCATCTCCAAAGCTTTTTTTCCAGATTCTTTGAGATTTTTCTAAATAAACAATCATGTCAACTATAAAGCAATCTTTATAAAAGAGAAAAAAGCCAAGATCAGAAATGTTAAGTAGTTTGCCAAAGAACAGTTTGGATGATAGTTAAAACCCAAGAATTTAACTAAATCAAAAAAGAAAGGCAGCTAAGAGAACTATATAAAAGAATGGGCTGAACAATTCAAGTATAGCAGGTACAGCTTGCAACCCTATCTTAATAATTTATTGATTGTTTGATCGACAAATAGCATCTCGAAACTTCTATTTATTTCTCTCTAAAAATACTTAATGGGTCAGTATGATGTTTTGAAGAAATTGATACAAAACATCTGGTATGTGGTCAATGCCAGGGAAATAGAAGCTTCTGTTATTTTTTCATGGCAAACAGCTCAGTAATGTAGGTTCAAATTAAATTGTGTCCATTTCTAAAGACAGAAAAGGCAAGTTTCTCTAAGTTGCAGAGAAAACCTTTCTTAAATATTCCAGCTCAGGTTCTTTGAAGTTATTTTCAGTGCGTTTTGTGGGATGAGGGAATGGGGCATGGATCTTTCTTCATTCTCATATAGAAAATACTAGTGACTCCAATTTAGTCAAGAAATATGTATGGAGTATTATATGTTACTAACATCATTTTTAGGACTACAGGGGAAACCAGAAAAGTATAAGCAGAGCTTTTGCTTGTTAGAGAGTTTAAAGTCGGACCAAGCTTAAAGTGGTATCCATGAATTAAGAGAAAAAGAAAACTATATTTTAATAAATTCAATTAGAACTCAAAGCAGGGCTAGACAGTGTAGGTCTTAAATCTGAGAAGGCTTTATGGTAGAGGGGAACACTGAAAGAGGAATAAGTTTTGAAGAGGCAGGAGGAAAAATGGAGGGTATCTAGCAGAGACAACAGGAACTAGGGCCCCGTGCAGAGAGGCAGGATATCACAGTGATTACGAGCCAGGCTGTAAAGCTACGATGCTTAAGTCCAGTTCAAGCTCTGGCCCCTGTGAGCTGTATGATGTGAATAGACTATGTCACTACTCTCAACTCCTGTGTCCTCACTTATAATAGCAGCTACCGCAAAGAATTATTGAGCAGACAGAGAAACATGTCTGAAACACTGCCTAGCACAGTGTAGATATTACCAGATAGTGAGCAGCCCAGCTTGGCAGGTACCGAGGATATTCAAGGAGGAGGATTCAGAAGTGAGATTAGATTAGGGGTCAGATATATATCCTATTATGCTTTATAATTTTGATTTTTTTATTAACTTGATTTTCAAAAATACTCTCTGAAAATTGCAACCTTATGTAAATGTTATTCTTGATAAAAGTGACTTTAAGAGTCTCGTTCCTGAGAGGCTTCTAATGAACAGTTTAATCACTTTACTTTCCAGATTTGCCATCTCTTCACTTAACTACAAAAATGTTGGGGGGAAACTCGGGAGTGAAGATATTATTGTCTCCCAAGGCATAATAAAAGAAGATGAACTGAATGATCACGATAGTTCTGCATGATGTATGGGATTTGGTGATTCTTTTTTTGTTGTTGCTGTTTGGCGTTTTTATTTGTCTTCACCCATGAAGTTTCTCATTCCAGGGCTTTTAAGAGAATACTGCCTGCCAATGGATGGAAACAGAAAGCAAAGTGTTGACCTTACTTATAAGATCAAGGATAGAAATTCAAACACCAATAAAAAAAACTTTAACAATGTTTTTAACCAAAGTTATTTGTGACTCTCTCTCAATAATGCCAAATAATTCATGCTGTGAAAGAATAAATCCCACCACCTTCTTTGATAATGTAAATACCAAACAATAAGATTATTGATTGCCTTTTACATGTTCTAATTAGTTGCTTTAATTCCATGGAGAAATACTCTGAATGCTCTGTTCTGTGTTGCAATTTTTAGAACCTATTCATTTTTAAAAATGTTAATTTTTAAAAACAGTCATCGGTCAAAATAAAAACCTAATGCTATGCTGACAGGCATTGAAATATACAATGTTATTTATCCTTTTGATCAATTGGAAGTATAACTAAACTAAGAGTCAAAAGCTTTGAGTTATAATCCTGATTCTGCCCTTCAAAATGCATGGTGTTCAATAATGCCATTAAAAGAACATTTGTTAAAGTCCTTCTGATATGCTAGGTAAATATGCCCAGAGAAATGAAATAAGTAATCAGAGAATGTCTTCATTCTGACATCAGTACTGTATTAGGGTTCTCTAGAGAAACAGAACCAGTAGGATATGGAGATTTATGAGATTTGAAGAATCAACTCGTGCAATTACAGAGGCCACAATCTGCCATGTGCAGACTGGAAACCCAGAAAGCTGGTGGTGTGATTCTAATCCAAATTCAAAAGCATGACAACCAGGGGAGCTGATGCTTCTCAGCCCAGAGACGGGAGAAAACAGACGTCATCAAGATAAAAGGGGTGAATTCGTCCTTGTCCTCCTCCTTTTGTTCTATTGAAGGCTTCATCAGACAAGATGATGGCCACCCACACTGGAGAGGGCTGTCTGCTTTACTGAGTCTGGTGATTCAAGTGCTAATCTCATCCAGAAACACTCTCAAAACACACCCAGAAATAAAGTACACCTGATATCAAATCCCTAATCCAGTCATTTTGACACAAAATTAACTCTCTCAAATGTCGCCATTTAAAAGACTTCTGTATTAGTTTGCGGGGGCTTCCATAACAAAGTACCAGAAACTGGTTAACTTTAACAACAGAAACGTATTATTTTATAGTTCTGAAGGATAGAAGTCTGAAATCAAGGTTTCAGCAGAGATAGTGACTACTGAGAGCTGTGAGATGTTAGAGTGGAAACCTCAGGTGCAAAGTTGAGTCACTTGTGCTAAAGCTCATGATATCAAACCTAGATTTAGTATCTGATCTACTTGCTGTTTCATCCTATCCCAGAAATATAATCTTAATCAACTACTCTGGGATGTTCTGGTCAATATCAATAAGGTCATCTGTCACATTGGCCTTCTCTATCCCCCACAGGAAGAAGAGGCATTCTGCTTAATAAAAACTCTTGCCATTCCCTCCTCTCAAAAGATGTCCCAGCCTAAAAATAACCTTTTCTTTTTTGCTTTTCTTTTCTTTTCTTTTTTCTTTCTCATTTCTTCTCTTCTCTTCTCTTCTTTTTTCTTTTGTACTAGCTCCTTTGCCTCACCCTTCTTCATATAAAAACCTTCCATTCTAGTTGTTATATGGGACACTGTCAGATTCATGAATCTTTTAATGAAGCCAATTAGATCTTCAAATTTACTCAGTTGAATTTTATTCTTTAACAGAGGAAAAGATCTGTCTAGGCCTCTCTCTTGAGCTTGCAGATGACAGTTTTCTCCTAGTGTCTCTTCATATTGTCTTCCCTCAGTGTATGTCTCTTTTTATAAGGACATTGATCATATTGGATTGCAGGCCTACTAAACTCTAGCAAAACCTTGTCTAAAATAATTATATCTGCAATAACCCTATTTCCAAATAATACTACCTTCTGAGGTGCTAGGGGATAGCAGCTCAACGTATAGTTTTGAGGGGACACAATGCAACCCATAACAACTTTTATTTCTCATCTGTAAAGCCCAGACAACAGCATTTTCCAATATTTTAAAACTTGCTTTATTATTTTTTTTTTCAGTAAACATTACGCTTCTTAGGTAACAGGCATCCAAAGTGGAATAAAGTACCTTCTGGAACACACAGCCTACTCAGCTCTTATTTATCTTTTGAGTTTCAGAACCAAGAATAGTGTAAGGCACAAAATATAGGCTATATTAATATTTGATGAATGGCAAAAGGAAATGAAGAGAAGAAGGAATGGTGGGAGGGAGGGAGGAAAGATTCTGCTTGTTACAGATCTTCCCTAATAACAAAAAAGCCGTTGCTTGTCATTTCCTTAATTAGTCCAAGGCTTTGTACAGTTTAAAATAACTGATTCTAACAAATAGAAACATCTTAATTTAAATATTCATATCAGATACCTGGTGTGACTTCATCGGGGTGTGGACAAAAAAGGGGCCACATATTGAACCCAAAAAGGTCAGGACAGGCCTGCATCATGGGCCTTACAAACTCAGAGACCAAAAGTAACCACATAGGATGTTCTGAACATAAAAATTCTTAACTAAAAAAAAGTCATGGTAGGTAGTAATATCCTAGACAAATGTCAATCTTTATTTTAAGCAAACCTGTCTATTATCTTTTTATATCTAAGATAACATACCTTTGAAATGTCAGAGTAATCTTTTCCAGACCCCGCAAGGCACAAACTGTAAAATTGCCATTCTCTGGAGCATTTTCTGGAACAGTTGAGATTTTGCTTCCTGGAAATTGTCATCAGTTTGGATCAAATAAACTTATAAAAATTCTCTCCATGTTTGGATGTTTCTTACATCAATCAAGGACATCTTTCTTTATCTTGGTTTGTTAATCAGCCTAGGGCTAAGAGTCTCAGACTCTGCATGAGGATTTTAATATCATAATTTTGTGACCAAATCTCCAGACTCTTCTGCACTTTGCTCTCTGACCCTGGTCAAGTGACTAGGTCATTTTGCAGTTTTAAATGCTGTCTGCATTGTTTCTTTCACCACAAAACTTGTTTAACTAGTTTATTTTGCAGACTTCAAGGGAAACTGAGGTGTTTACCCAGGCCTTGTGACCTCCCCTCACTTCTGCTGACCATAACTTATTACTTCGACTGTTGGCCATATCCCGTGACTCTACTTGCTGACATGAATCAACTGAAATGACCCATTGTTCTTATCTCACAACCCCATTTACTGACCACTGAGTCAATTTACTCTTGAACATCCAGTTGCCCCTATCAATCAGAAAATGAATGACAAAGTTCATCATCTTATTTTCCTAGAAATCCATCCCTTTGACTCATACTTTAAAAACCCTTGCCTTATTTTTTCCATCTCAGAGCATATGGCTTCACTTTATGCTGAAGGCTGTGTTCTCTGATTTGCAAATTATATCAGAATAAAACTCATTTAATTCCTCAGAAGAGTCCAGTGGAAGTTTTTTTTTCACAGGCATTAGATGTGATCTTGGAGATCTAGTTCTATCTTGTTTTACGGATAAGGGATTCTGTCCCAGAAGCACTGCCCACAGAGCCAGTTTCCCTGATAAGTAAAGCCCAGAATGGCTTCTCTCTTCTTCCACTATCTTTTCTATACTATAATGCTGCCCTTGCTTCTTACACAATAACATAAACAGCTAATCCCTCCCTACCTATGAGGGTGGAAGAGAGCAGATGAATACTCCAAATACCAGACCCTTCCAATGCTGTGAATCATTACACAGCCCTTACTGAAATAAACTGAGTATCACCTCAGAGTAAGAGCAGGACAAATGAAGGTCATCTATTATTAGATGCACCCTTTGAGGAATGAGCCTGGGGTCACCGTGAAGTAACCTCAGCCATGAGGCTACTTGGTTGAGAGCTTAATCTCAGGGGCCAGAAAATAGGTGGGCATGCTCATTCATGGCTTTGATGGGCTTAGAAAGAATGTTCCCAAATTCCCATTCTGGGCTGATGCTAATGCTTGCTGGCAAGCCATTCTTCATTGTTACCTACCTGGGACAATAAAGGCTGTGAAAATAATGACTCACAACAATTGACATTCAATAATATTACCATGTAGAGGGCATTGCACTCAATGCTTGACATACATTAGTTCATTTAGCCCACACAATACTGTGGCATAGGCAATGACATTCTCCCCAATTTACAGATAGGAAAATTAGAAAGGTTAAGCACCTCATCCAAGTTCCCACAGCTGAAAGAGCTAGACCTTTGTCCAAAACAAGTAGGCTTTAGAGGTTATACAAGATCAGACAGGTGGCCTAGGGCAAGTCACTCAACCTCTCAGAACTTTAGTTTGTGATATCGACCAAGGATAATATTTACTTTGGAGCTGTGTCATGCAGATTAGACATAAACACGTAAAGTGCTTAGTACACAGTCTATCCGGCAACGAATTCTTTATACAAAGAAGTGATTTTAATACCCTCTTTCTGTTTTCATATACTATACAAAAATTCACGGGAGAAGAAGTATATTCCTTCTAATGCCTTGATGAGAATAAGGATGAAAGGAGAACTCAATAAGGGTACTGGGAGGCCATGGGGTTATGGACACAGTAAAGGACCCTGAGATCACTGTACTTATCACAGCTTAGTCCAAGTCTGTCTGGCCAGTGGAAGACAGGCTGTTATCCATGCCATGAAACTAGACAGGGGATATTTATGGACTGAACCATGAAAAGCCTCATTTGGTCTATAAAAGGCATTATTTCTGCATGCCTTTGGAATTCCCAGTGAAAAACTGAGCTCACTTCTATAGTAATACATTAGCCATTACATGGATCAGTTAGTTACAGTTTGCCAATGCCGGCATTTTGCACACATCCTCTCATCTCACCCTACAACACCACCAGAAAGTAAGGATTATTTGGTCTCTTTCATAGAGGATGTTACAAACCTAAGTCTGCTTAACTCATAAGCCCATAATCTTAAAAGTGTACTTATTAGGAAAGACTGGTTGCAGGAGTGAAAAAATAAAAAGAAGAAACAGTATTATGGAAGTAGTATTTTGCAGGTTTCCCAAGTAATGAATCAAAATTGGAAATTAGAAAATTGTTCTCTCTCTCTCTCTCTCTCTCTCTTATCTGAGTTTTCTCTTTGTAAAACACCTCTCTACCTTCTCAGCACTATTGTAGGATTAGCCACTCATGAAGACTCTTTTCAAGTTCCCGGAAGAAGAATGATGTTGGTCTAGCTGGAGTCAGGGGTCTTCCAATGTTCATATTGGTTGAGGACCAGTACAAACATGGCAAGCAGGAACTACCTCTGTGAATTGCAGGGCATAGAGAAAGGGAATTGATGCTCAGCATGGATAAACACTAGAAATATATCTTCCCAGCTATACTACTTTCCTTAAGATGTTCAAGCAATTATTTCAGAAAATTCAAACCTAACATGATCTATATTAACATAAGCATTACTTAAGGAATGTGTAATTAAGATGTTAGGTACCTAAAGACATTGCTTTAGGCAGAGAAATTAGTAAACCTGGAATGTAGGGTAGCCAACTAAAGTGTACCAGGCCAGTTGCTTGCCTTAAATATTTTCTAGTTTCTAAGGCAGTGCTATCTGCCTTAGGGGGAGGGGGGCAGGAAGCAAGCCACATATGTAATTTTAAACATTCTAGTAGCCACATTTTTTTAAAAGTGAAAAGAAAGAGGTAAAATATATGTTAATAATATTTTTTTATTTAACCCAACATCCAAAGCTTTATAATTAGGAAAACTACAATTAAAAAATAAATGAAGGAAAATAGCCTCCTAATAATATGCAGATTGCTCTACAAATGTGAGCGCTTGAAGAATTAGCAGTGCCTTCTTCAAGCTAAGTGCCTAATTGCCTTTGATTCTGTTAACATCTCATTATCATTAACATTGCATTATGGTTTCAACATGTAATCAATATTAATTATTATTAATGATCTGTTTTACATGTTTTTGTACTACGGCTTTTCTTATTCTTTTTCTTAGTACTGTTTTGATTCAAGGAAGGAAGAGACAGCTCCATCTCTCTTTTCTTAGCATCCCAGTCTTCATCCCACTGATCCAGTGGCAGCCCCTTTTGTCTGGCCCTGCAGCGGTGGTCCCGGCACTCAGGCTCAGCCCTAGGAAAGAGGAAGAGAACAGCTCTTGAACAGCAGGAAGAAGAGCCTGTCCTGGCTTTGGAATAGGCCTCTCTTCCTGTCTTCTGCATACAGCCTGGGCTCCTCAGAGGTCCAATCAACAAAGGAGGCCAGATTCAATCAAGCCTTTCCAAGCTATGCATAGGGAGGTCTCAGACAGTAAAACTCCTTGGAGGTAGAGAAAAACAATGTGCTCAGAGTGAGATGTTAACAGAATCAAAGGCAGGTAGGCACTTAGCTTGAAGAAGGCACTGCTAATTCTTCAGGTGCTCACATTTGTAGAGTGACCAGCATATTATTAGGAGGCTGTTATTCTTCATTTATTTTTTAATTATATTTTTTCTTAATTATAAAAGCCATATCTATTCGTTGTAAAAATATTTAAAAGTACAGAAACATATAAGGGAGAAAATAGAAATGACTTATAATCATATATATACACCGTATGTATTGATGATTTGTGTAAAGAATAGTTACAGATGAGATACAGACAGACAGATAGATTATTGTACACACATGGACATGGGAGGTGTACATACGTACCTTTTTGTATGAGGCCAAAGGTGAATGTGTGACTTGCTGAAAGACATCAGTGAAAGCCACTTCACAGAAATGAAACTTTAGCCAATACGATGACAAATGGAATTTTAGATGGTTAGATGATGGTACAGGTAGGGCAAACAGTATCTTAAGTGCAAAGCGTTATAAAAAGCACACTTTGTTCAGAGGATAGTTAACCTGCTTGTTCCTCAGCCCTCATTCTCCCAACAAGCTGGAAGTGACCTCCTAATAATCAAAACACATTCATTCAGTGTCCCTCTCAACATTCAGTGT
Organism: Macroglossus sobrinus; assembly: GCA_004027375.1. Taxonomy (NCBI): domain Eukaryota; kingdom Metazoa; phylum Chordata; class Mammalia; order Chiroptera; family Pteropodidae; genus Macroglossus; species Macroglossus sobrinus. The sequence goes on from PVKZ01005726.1 coordinate 19,919, forward strand.
CCCTCCTCTGCCCTGCTATTATGACCCTTGGCACTTTCTGTCTTGTATTAGTTATTTGTATAAACAAGTTGTCTCCCAGACAGGGAACTTCTTGATGTCCCAGCACTGTGTCTGATTTATCTTTAAATCCTTTCTAGCATTTAGTTCAGTGTCATGCACATAGTAAGATTTCCAAAGTATTTGTTAAACTAGAGATGTATGACTTAGGCTGAACCAAAAGTTAATTTTGTTCAGATAGGATCCCTAGGATATTCAGAAAATGGTCAAATACTGTCTAAGTTTCTTTTTAAGCTACCTTACTTCCTTCCTCTTCATCATCCTGGCCCAGGAACTCAACTACTTGCAACATGAAGTGTTAAGAAATTCCTTAAGTGGTTTCTTCACCTACAGTCTTTAAGTGCCTCCAATCCTACCTTCAAAGCACTGCTGCTGCCTTGTCCACTGCAGGAATAACTTTGCAGAAATAGCCATTTCAGCTTGTCAGTCCCCTGATGAGTTCACATTCATATGCTCGCCTACCCACTTGACCTTTTCCACTTCTCTCCAGTGTGAATACTCTGCTTAGTCAGGCCGCTCCTTCCTCCACTATCCTTTCACCTCCTCACATATACAGTGTCCAACTTGGTGCCTTCCCTTCCAATCAGCATCTTTCTCCCTCCTCCATTAGCCAGGTGTTAGCTATTTTTCAAGATCAAAATTAATTTCCCCTCAACCAGAATTTCTCCCCTCTAACCTTGGTTACTCTCAGAAGGGATGTTCCTTATGGGGGATGATGCTGAGTAGAAATGACTTACACGTGATGCATTTTTTTGTCTGCTCAGCATGGTCTGCCCACTTTCCTTGGCAGTGTAGCACTCCAGACTATTTGGAGGAAGCACTCCTCTCCCACTTCAGCTATGCTGGGGTGTGAATCATGCACATCCATTTACTGGTCACTAGGGAGGGGCTGACATTACTCAGAGAAAGTCAGTGGAGGAGAATCAAGGACAGGACCTTGAGGAATTTCAGCATCTAAAAAGCACGTAAAAATAGGAGCTTAGACAAAATCATAAGAAAAAATCACGTAGATAGAAGGAGAACTAAAAGAGAGTAACATCAGATAAAGCAAGAGAGAAGAGTTTCAAGATAATCAAATACCAAATTAGGTGAAGGTAAGATGTGAATTTAGACAAGGCCACTGATTTAGCAAGACTCTCCCTGGTAATTTGAATGAGAGCTGACGCTGTACAATGATAATCTTGCACCATGTGCCATTTTTGAACTTGGTACCTCATCTCTCTTACCTGATATAATTTTTATATAATCTAAAACAGTAATTATAATAATTATATGTCATGTTTTAAAAATTATAATAATGTAAAATTATAAAAATTATAATTTTTGTATGATTTAAAAATAATACATTTTATATAATTAAAACACTATAGTTTCCACCCCACACTAGTCATTTCAATGAAAAATTATTAAAAACAATTCAAACAATAGTTGGCTCAACTTCCTCATTTCATTTTCATCAACCCGAGATCATTTAGTTGGCAAAGACCTTGATTACAAACTCCTGTTTTGTAGTCAAGCCCCTTGTGATTTTAATGCCTGCTAGTATTTTTGGCCACTAGAATTATAAATAATTTAATTCTTAATTAGGATGTAGGTATAGATTTTAACTAAATGTTTCAGTCGCCTTGGTTGTTAAGTAGCTTATGGTAAAGAAAGTATGTTAATTAGTCATGTTCTGAAGGACCACCTTTGAAGCAAGTTCCAGAAGAAATGTGTAAAGGTACTCTTTGCTTGAGATAACAGAAAAGTATAACTAGTTAAGCACAAAACAATAATAGCTTAAACCACGGCGATGGTCGCAAGACTTCTAGTTTCTGCTTTTTGCCTTAATGGTAACCGATACACATTTGTAAGATATTTTGCAGAATCATTGTTTTTCAACCCAGCACCCTTTGTCCTCACAGTATAATTTTGTGTTGCTGATGCACTGTTTTTTGCCAAGCAGTTTGGAGAGATAACCTCATGTTCCAAAGGAGAATTTTTTAGTTTGTTTTGCAGAAGGAAAGAATGTCTTCAAGGTAGCTGCGACCAGCTGCTGACGCCCGGGAGTGTTATATGAAAAAGCATCACCTGTGACTAAAGAAACACAGACTTCTCTCTCAGTTTCCTGAAACTCCCCAAGCCCCCCAACCCCCATTCCATAAAAACTCTCTACTTTTGCTTTTTTGGAGAGATGAATTTGAGAGGTCTTGCTTTCCCATCCTCTCACTTAGGACAAACCGAATAAACCTTTCTCTATCTCCAACCACCAGTGTCTCAATGTTTTGGCTTACTAGCTCATAGGGTACATGAACCTTAATTTTGGGAGGTGATTCTACATTTCTCTACCTTTTCTACAGCTGGAAATGAAAGGAACTTACTTCTCCAGGAAAGCCACACAAGCTTTCTGCCCGTAGATCTGTGCAATCCTCTTTGGTGTGTCTCCAAAGAAGTCAGGGGCATCAATGGCGGCGTGCAAAGCATGAAGAGTTTTGAGCACATTCAGATGGCCTGACTCAGCTGCAAAATGAGCTGGGGTCCAGCCCACATCAGTTACCAAGCAGGGCCTGGCTCCATATTCTATGAGGAGTTGCATCCCCTCCATATGACCTTAGAGGTACCAAGAAAAAATGAGATTAATTGATATTAAAATGTCTCTGCTGGCCAAAGGCCAGCACTTGTCTAGGGAGCACACAAGAGGGGAAGACATTTGCCTTTGAGACTCCTCCAGTTTCCTTGCATCATCCTCTCCTCCCTTTTCTCTTTTCTTAATGAGGAACTCCGTGCTCCACCTTTGCCCTCATGAACCCTGTTCTCAATCCAGGGCCTAAGACCCTCTATTCCTTCTACTCCTTCCAGGACACACCCTTGCTTGCCCATTCCTGCAGGCCCTGCCTGGAAATCTTGCTTTCTCTTGCAGGTTACTATACACCTGCCTGTGCTGGCACTGGTAAGGCATTCTGCTTTTGGCATTCTCAATGTTAATTTAACAAAATATATATTTTGTTACAACATGTTTGAACCTTAAGGGCATTATGCTAAATCAGACAAAGACAGATACTGTATTAGCTCACTTATATGTGGAACCAAAAAACAAAAAACAAAAATCAAGCTTATAGATATAGAGAACAGATTAGATTGATAGTTTTGGGCTGGTGGGAGTGGCAAAATGGGTGAAGGTGGTCAAAATGTATAAACTTCCAGGTGTAAAATAAGTAAGCCATGGGAGTATAATGTATAGCATGACAACTGTAATAATAATATTGTATTGTATATTTAAAGTTGTTAAGATAGTAGATTTAAAAAATTATCACAAGAAAAAAATTTTGTAACTATGGATGGTGATAGAGGTTACTAGACTTATTGTGATAATTTCACATATATACAAAAATCGAATCATTATGTTGTGCCTGATACTGATATAATGTTATATTTCAATTATACCTCAATAAAAATAATTTAGGTCCCACTTACATTATAGCTAGCACAGAAAATAGCACAGGCTTTCTAGCCAGATAGATGGAGGTTCATACTTGACAATAAATACCACTTACTAACTATGACACCCAGGATAAGAAACAGATATCTGAGGCTCACTTTCTTCATTTGTAAATTAAGGGTATCATCACTTATCTCAATGAGTTCTTGTGAAGTACAAGTGATATAAAGTACATAGTATACTACCTAACATATAGCAAATGCTCACTAAAAGATTCTCTAGTATAGCTACTGTGACACTGTACTTACATTTCTACAAAATGCTCCCAACTGATTATTCTGAAGCCAGTCTTGCTTCCTGCCAATCCATTCTCCATACAAAAGCCAAAACAAATTTTTAAAAAGCAAAGTTGGCTATAGCACTTTCTTACTTAACATTCTTCATCGGTGTTCTATTGGCAAAGGCCTTGACAAGGCCATTGACTGAGTGATTGCCACTATCCTTCTCTAATTCTATAACTAAGCAATGTTAGGCATGGGGACACAACAAAAGAAAAAGACAAAGTCTCTGTCCTACTTCAAGAATGATATTCCATTCCTGTTAGAAGTCAAGAAAGCAGAGACTAATATTAATTGAGAGAAGACTATGTGCTAGGAACTATACATCCATTATCTTACTGAATCCTCACAATAACACTCCAAGGAAGTATTATCACTTACATTATTTAGATGAATAAACTAAGGCCTAGAGGCATTAAATAATTTGCTTAAAGTACTACAACTAGTAAGTCATGGTTTCATGACTGAAATGTTCCATTTGGCTCCCAATAAATGTTTTTTTCTACTATATATTTTTTTCTACTACATGTTTTCTTTTTTTCTACTGTCATGAATGGTGGCCTCAAGGGGATAGATTCTACCTAGGCATTGCCCACTCACCTTTGATTGCAGCCCAGTGAAGTGGGGTTCGGTCATTCCAGTCCACATCCTTATAGTTTGGGTCACAAAGACCGTTCTTCAAAATCTTTTTCACTAACTTGTAGTCCCCTGCAGCCACAGCTTGATGGAGCTTTGTCATGTCTGACATTTTGGTCAATTCCATGATGAAAAACAACTATGGGAAAAATATGCCACTTAGGAAATTTTCTACAACTCTTTATTCCTAGTGAGTGATTCCATAAGATTCTTTGCCATGTGCTTTCCTTCTTACTTCAGAAATTTGCAATCAGGTTTGCTTCATTTGTGTGTTCTGCTGAGTGTATATTTATATCTTAGCTACTATAGTTAGTGCATGCCAGTCTCCCACTCAAAAACTATCAATGGCTCTCTTATGTCTACAGGATTCTATGCTAAATTGATGAGCTGGCCTTTGCTATTTGGCCTCAAAACACTTTCCAGTGCTATTTCCTACTCCAACTCCAAAATGCTAGTAGTGTTACTCTAAGTTAATTATGTAATTCTGTGCCTTACCTTTCTCATCTGTAAAATGGGTATAATTTGTCAGCATTGTTGTGAGGATACAGTGACAATCTATGTGAAAAGTTTATACTAGATACAGAACATATCCTCCATGGAAATTAAATACTATCATCACAACAATTCAGGAGATAGACAAAGTATAAACATATAAATTAAATGGCAAAAATTATTTACACAATAAGACGTAAACCAATTGTTCTTAAATCATAGCCTATAGACACTTAGAAGTCCCTGGGACTCTTTTAGGGACCCATGAAGTTAAAATTATTTTCATAATATTAAATTATTTTTATAATAATTTCATAAATTACTCTTATAATATTAAAATGTCATTGACCTTGTTCACTGTACTAATAACTGCCCTGATGATTCAAAAGACATGGTGTAGGAAAATTGCTAGTGCCCAAAATAAAGAAAGGCAACAGTGGCAGTGACACCAAAGTGGACTTACAATTATGGTATTCTTCACCACTACACACATACGGTTAAAAAAAAAAAAACAAACAAATGAACAAACAAGCAAATGAAGACTAGTTTCAGTAAAGAAACTAAAGCAATGAAAATTATTATTTTGTGTTATATTTTACCCTCGATTACATGACTTGATAAAAATGATTTTAAAATATTCTATAATAAAATGTATCAACATTTGGAAAGTCTGCATAACTCTGTGAACCAATATTTTCTCTATGAAAACTGTATGTTATTACAAAATCATATGTGAATAAAGAGATCCATTCAGAAAAGGTTGATGAATTTTAATAAAACAGTGTAAAGAGCACACTGGATCATTTCTGATTCCAACTAACATTTAAAGCACTACCCTTGTCCAGTTTTGGTGTAATAACAAAGAATTATCTGAAAAGGGTATAAAATACTCCCTTTTCCAATTTTATATACATGTAAAACCAGATTTTTTTGTATACTTCAACCAGAATAAACTAAATGCGGAAACAAATATGAGATTTCAGCTATCTTCTATTAAGCCACATGTTAAAGGATTTGATAAAAAAAAAGTCAAATAATGCCACTCGTCTCACATTTTTGTTCTAGAAAATATAGCTATTTTTATTAAAATGTTACTTATCTTATTGTGTATTAAGTTTATTATGATTTTTGCAAATGAATTAATACACATTTTAAAGTTTTCTCAGTTTTAATTTCTAATATTGGTAGCTATAATCCACATAAACAAAAACCCTCTCTGGGATTCTCAGTGATTTTTAAGAATATAAAGGAGTCCTGAGATTGAGAATTATAAGTATAAAAAATAAGGGACTAAGATAGAGGGAAAAAAATGCAGAGAGCCACTTGAGAAGGGGTCATTGGAATTCTCTCTTTGGTCTCAACATTTAAGTTAAAACCTCAAGAAGAAGTTGGAGTCCACCACACAAACTGTACCAGTAGCAGCAGCATCACCGAGGAAGTTTTAGAAATGCAAATTATTAGACCCCAAATTAGACCTTCTGAGTTAAAAACTGGGATGGGAGAAGTAATCTGTGTTATAGTAAGTCCTCCAGGTAAGTCTGATGTACGTGGAACCATGAGAATAGTCCTAGAGCGGGAAAGAAGAGGAGGAAATAACATAATTAATGTTCAATGCCCTAAGTGTTATGATGGCAGTGATTTTCTAGGGACAGATGGAAAGACTCATTCACCAAGACTAGGAAGTAAAGGCACTTTTCTCCAAAAATGACATAAGCTGGGTTCTGAAAGGATGAATAAGAGTCATCTTGGGCACTGACAGTGGTAAAGGAATCCATCAGGCACAGCACATCTATGGTGGAAAGGTATATTCCGCCAAGTGCAAGTTGCCCTGCTTCTAATATGTAGACCAAGGGTCCACAAACTTTTCATGTAAGAGGCTAGATAAGAAATTTTTTAGGCTTTGTACACTTAGAGGCAAAAATCAAGGCTGTTATGTAACAAAAAAACCCCTCCTTCCCTATTTACAAAGGGTGGGCCTTCCTGGGAGAGGAATAGTTGGCAATGTAGGTGAAAATTCAGTAGACATTCAGCTGAAGACATTTTCAAGGCAAAGAGCAACTGGCCCAATGGGGAGGGGCCTGACCCATAGGATGGTCACTTTTGCTCTGCCCCAGTAATACCCAGATCCCAGCATGCCCTGGCTCCTCTCTAAGAGCGCGACCATCACAAGTTGACAGCTGCCAGGAGGCAAGGTGACTTGACTGGACTGCAATTCCACTGCTCAGTGCTCAGCAGTTTCCAGCAGTAGAGTTCCCAAAGTGTAGGTGGTGACCAGCAGGGCCCTTGACAGCAGCTAGGTACAGTTGTTGCTCCCAGGAGGCAAGTACTGGGAGCAGACAAGGGAGCAAAGACAGAGAGTCACTGCAGCTGGCTCTCCCAGGCTCACAGTTCCTGCCTAATGAGACCAGCCACCAGAGGTGGTGACCAGAAACCTATGAAAACAGGCAGGATCCAGATTTGGCCCTGCAGACCATAGTTACCAACATTTAATGTATTTACAACATCTGGGATCTTGTTCAAATACAGATTCTGACTCAGTAGGACTGGGATGGGGCTCTAGGTGACTACTAGTTCATAAACCATACTTTGAGTAGCAATATCTTTCTAGCTACAAAACAGGGAAAAGACAGCAGGGAATAAAACTGGAGACCTGAAGGTAGAGGCAGTTGGGCTGTAGCAGCTGTTCTTCACTAAAGGTCTACATGGAAATCATTGGTGGGTTTAAAAAATAGGTGCCTGGATGGAACACAGTTAGCATTAATATGATGGCTAGGTAGAGGGCCAGAGAAGGGAGAGAGTGATTGGAGGGATCATTTTATGAATTATATAGATGTCTAGCCAATGTACTGTATACTTAAAACTAATTTTAATTAATTAATTAATTTTAAAAAAATAGGAGCCTAGGCCTCAGTTCAAAGTGGTTTGGCATGAGTATGTCAGACAAGGACATGCCCTTTTGCATGAAGTGGGTGTTCATTATGTATAGTAAGTAACAGAGGATGGCATAGGACACATTTTATCTTTTTGGCTTGGCTTTTTTTTTTTTTGTAGACAACTCTTACACTGGAGCATTCAATGATAAAATAAAATGGTAAACAGAAGTACTAGAGTGTTTCTAATCTGCATGTATAGTGAGAAGCCAAGCCATTTTTAGACTCAGTTTCTGGAAGCCTTTTTGTTTGCCACTCACACAAAACTTTAAGCAAGTTTACACTTAATCAACTCCATTTTTCCACATTTGAGTTCATTCCAAGGAAATTCCACAACTTCTCATGAATAAATTGCAATTTAAGTAGATATTTTTAATAGGTAGCTAAATTTATTTACAGAGAAATTGATGAACTGATTTTAAAACTCATATAGAAATGCAAGGGATTCAGAATAGCCAAAGCAATCCTGAAAAAAAAAAAAAGAATAAAGTAGGACTCACACTTCCTGATTCCTAAATTTACTACAAAGCTATGGTAATCAAGAGTGTGGTACAAAGTACACTGTGTGGCTAGACATATGGAGCAATGGAATAGAATTGAGTCCTGAAATGAACCCTTACATTTATGGCCATTGATTTTTAACAAAGGTGCTAGAAAAATTCAATGGGGAATAAATAATCTCTTTAAATGATATTGACACAATTCAATATCCACACACAAAAGAATAAAATTGGTCCTCTACCTCATGCCACATGCAAAACTAAAAGTGTATGTATCACAGATCTAAATGTAAGTCTTAAAACTAAAACTGTTAGATGAAAACATGGAGGTAAATCTTCATCACTTTGGGTTAGGCAAAGGTCCATAGATAGGACAATAAAAAAACAAGCACCAAAAGAAAAAAATTAAATAAATTGAATTTTGCTAAAAATAAAAACTTTTATTCTGTAAATGATACCTTTGAGAAAGATTTGCAAATTATATGCATAATAAGAGATTTGTATCCAGAACTCTTACAACCTAACAATAAAAAAACCTCAATTAAAAATGGTCAAAGAAAATAAAAAGAAGTTTCTCCAAAACAAATATGCACATGGCAAATAAGCACATGAAAGGGTGCTCAACGTCATTAGTCATTAGAGAAATACTAGCTAAAACTACAAAGAGACATCCCTTCACACCCACTAGGATAATTATTATCAAAAAGACAAATAATAACAAGTATTGGTAAGGATGTAGAGACATTAGAAACTTCATACACTGTAGTAAGTGTATAGAATGGTGCAGCCACTTTGGAAAGCAATTTGGTAGTTCTCCAAATGGTTAAATATAGAGTTATTACATGACCAGTAACTCTAATCTTAGGTATATACATAAAAGAAAAGAACACATATGTCTACACAAAAGCTTGCACATAAATGTTTACAGTGGCATTATTCATGATAACCCCAAAGTAGGAACAATTCAAATGTCCATTAATGGATGAATGCATACATAAAAGGCTGGATATTCATACAATGGAATATCGTTTGGCAATTAAAAAGGAATGAGGTATCGAGACATGCCAAAACATGGATGAACCTTGCAAATATGCTAAGTAGAAGAAGCCAATCATGAAAGACCACATATTATGTGATTCCATTTATGTGAAATGTACAGAACAGGCAAATCTATGGAGATAGAATGTAGATTATTTGTTGCCTAGGACTGGAATGAAGTTAGGTTAGGAAGTGATTGCAAGGAAGTATAGGGTTTCTTGGAGTGATGAAATGTTCTAAAATTAGATAGTGAAGGGTGATGCTTTCACTATTTTGAATATATTAAAAACCACTAAATTGTGTACAGATGAATTTTATAGCATGTAAATTATATCTCAATAAAGCTGTTTAAAAAATAAATGACATTATTAATTAGATACTTCCTGTAAAATATAAAAAAAATTATTTGTAGAAAACATATGCAATTCACTAGCTTACCACTGACTACTAAAATTTAGCAAATTTTCCTTCACATGAATCTCTGTATGTTTGATTAATTGTACTTGAATTTCTATCTTTCTGGTACAGATGTCTCAATGTACAAATGTAGCCAGTAATTATAAGCTCTAATAAATACGAATGATCCATAGAAAGTGCAATAAATACTTGAAGACAGGAGTAATATAAAAATACTTACGGTCTTGTTTGAAAATGAGGTGCTCAGTGCTGGCAGGGAGTCTTAGCTGCCAGAGTTCTGTTGTGTTCACACCATGGAAACTGACCCTTCCTTCCTCATTAAAGCCCATCAATCAACATTAGCTGCACTAGGTAGTGACCATCTGGTGGCGTGGGGACTGCCCCTCTGTTTTGCACTGAAACTGGTCAGCAATTTCAGTTTGCTTCTGTAGTTCAAGTTGGTTCCTAACAGTTTTTTTTCAAATAACATTTTGATCAAAGAACAAGAAAATTGAAAAAACTGAATGCTGTTCCCCATGACACTATGGTGGTAAATTGTTTGGTAACCACTGTAGAGCAGTGGGGACAGGGATGTCCCTCACATTCAGAACCAGCTGTGAGATCTTGGGCAAGGTCCTTAACGTTGCCAAGCCTCTTCTTTTTTTTTTCTCACCAATTAAATAAAATTCAAACACCTTTTTGATAGGGCTATGAAAGATGAGTAGCTGAAATAATTTATAAAGCATCTGGCACAGAGTAAAGAAAGGGAGAGAGAGAGGAAGGGAGGAAGCGTCCTCTTTGCTTCCTCTTTTATTCCTTTACTCTAAGCGTTTCCTATCTTTATGATGATGCTGATTTAAAAGACTTTCTTCCTTTTCCCCCACACCCCGCACTGCATACCCCTCTGCCTCCTGCTCCTTCTTTTTCTTTTCTCTCTCTCTCCCCCCCCTCTCTTTTTTTCTCCCTCCATTTCTCTCATACCTCTTTTGCCACATGTATTTATTGAATGCCTTCTACCTGCCAGATACTGTACTGGGCCTTGTGAAAAATAAGGCACTCACTGTTCTCTCTTTGAGCTTAGAGTTCAGAGAAAGAGACAGACAGTAAGACAGAAAACAAATAAATGCAAATATATTAAATACTCTAAGAGAAGCACTAAACACTTGAAGGCTTAACATGTAAGGATCTTTAAAGCATGCTGGAAATCTTCCATTTGTCCCATTAGATCCACTCTCCACTATTCACTCAGAGGAGCGTTATCTGTAGGGACCATATCCATGGGCTTCAGTGCCCTCTGACTTCTTGCTAGGCCTGGCCAATTTCTAGCACAAGATTGGAAGGTAGATAGAAAATGGGGCTGGAATATTTAGTCATTGGCTTTCTGCCTGATTGTCAGGGGTTTGCTGCAGAAGTCACAGCTCCTATCAGGTAGAGTCACAGCAATGACTGGCGCTATTCCCTTCTAGCTTTTTCAGGACCATAGGTGTTAAGGGCTCTCTAGTGTTGTTTGCCCAGAGTCCTGGTACTATGCCTTTTGGTATTCTCCAAATTCTACTCTCACTTTGGTAAACAGTCATCAAATAATCAAATGTTCATCAAATAATCCAGATTGAGAATGCCACTTGCTTCCTGCTGGGATCTGGACCAATGAAGTAGGAATTCTACCAGCAAAGTGGGTTATGCCTCAATGTGGAATCCAGAATGGACGAGTAAAGTAGGGTGAATGTGGGAAACCTATATGAAAAGGAGGTTGAGTCCAGATCCTGGAAGGCCACAAATGCTATGGAAAGATATCTGGACTCTATTTCTCCCTTTGTACAATGAGAAATGTTGACAGTTTGTGAAAGGGGAACTAAAATGTTTACAAGTCCATCATTTTTAGAGAAGTAGTTTTGCCACAAGAAGGTGTAATATATTCTGGGGTGAGGGGCAGTCTGGAGAAGAAAGAGAGTTAGAAGGCAATAAAAATGCATATACTTCGACAGGAAACCCACTTCTAGGGATTTATCACAAAGAAATAATTTAAAACAAGCACAAAGATTTAACTGCAAGGATATTCACTGAAGTGCTATTTAAAAACTAAAAATTATAAACCACCAAATTTCTAATAAATAACCCAAATTTCCACCAGTAAGAAAAATTATTTTATAGCCTTTTGAACTGATACTACAGATGTGTATTGATTAGCTCAGTAAAATGTTAGTATTATATTGCTAAATTAAAATAGAATCTTATAAAACTGACCAAAAATTCAGTATTTATGCATGTACTTGTTTTGTGAAGAAAAGTTGAAAATGATATACATTGAATTTGTATTAGCTATAATGAGCATGTATAACTTGTGTAATAAAAGAAACATTTTGTCCTTGTCAAAGTAGAGCTTTGGGGGACTTTGATTAGCAAGACAATAGAAGGAACAGGCAGGAGGGAACTGATGGCATTGTATATCTAGAATCAAACAACTCTGTGAGGAGGTGAAGGAGCTAGGTGACTGTGAGTCATAGTGCTGTTGAGAGAAACCTGCCAACGCTTGTATCAAGATAAAATTCCTGTATCTTGATGTTGTTAGTAGAAGTATTATCAAGGACTTGCACAAGAGAAAACATCTTGGGGACTGGTTTTGCAGGCCAGATCTTGGAGCCCAGTTACTGAATGCATACAAACAAGTCGATTGTGACATCCATCATTCCAGTCTCTAAGAATCAAGTCTACAAAAGGTATTAAGACTCTGCTAAAGAGGAATGAAGACTAAAGCCTGGCATTGGATAATAAATTTTGAAATTCGCTAAAGTAGAGAATAAATTATTATCTTCTGTCCACTGTAGAAACTTGGAGGTATAACAATCTGGGAGGCTCTTGTCCTCTGGCTGTGCTTCACCTCTGACGTCTTGTGCTTCACATTCCATTCTCTGACTATGACATTTTACCTTCCCATTTCTGTCACTCTTCCTAGGGTAAGTTCATCCAACACACTTGAATCACCAATATTTTATAGTTCTTCCTGGTTATTTGTATTAGGTATGTATGTATGTGTGTATATATATGAATTCTCTTTCCCATAAGTGTATGTATATATATACACATATGTGTGTATTTGTGAGTGTGTGTGTGTGTATGTGTGTGTGCGTATACATCTCAAGGTGTGTGTGTGTGTGTGTGTGTGTGTGTGTATATATATTTATATATACGGATATATAAATATATATATATACACACACACATACACACATCTCAAGTGCTCACTCTGCTTACCAAATATTGTTCTAAGCAATTTACATTCATGATCCCTTTTAATCCTCACTGCTACCCTGTGATATAGATGCTGTTATTTCTATCTTCGGAAGTAGGGAACTGAGGGATTTAAATGCTATGTAACTTGCCCAAGGCATTAGAGCCAACAAAAGTAGAACTTGACTTAACCCCAGGTCTATTTGACTCAGCCCTTTTAATTATTGCACTTATATCTGGAGAAGTCTCTCTGGAAGATATGTACTAAATTGTTAAATAATTACCTAAAGAAATTGGGGTTATGGGGACAGCCCCATTTTGTATTTTTATTTATTTTGTGTTGTTTTGTTTAGATTTCTAATAATACAAATGTATTATATCTTAACTAGAAAAAAATTATTTCTTTTCAAATTACCATCAATTCCCTCACTTTCTTTGCCTTCGGTCAATCTATTCTCCTAATTTCCAAACCCAAGTAACCATTCTCTCTGGTCTTGTTCCTGGACTGGCAAACATTACTGGGGAAAGTGCATCACCAGACTGATTCCATGATGGAGTGAATTCCAGCCAACATGAGGCTCTGAAGGTATGACATCTTCAAGTGGATTTCATGCCCATCCCTCAGATTTTCCCCTTCCTCCTGCTTTATCTCACTTATGCTACAGCCATGTCTTTTTCCTTTCATCTCCATAAAATGTTTCAAAAGTAGTCTACACTTAGAGTCTTTGTATCTTCATCTCTGCTCCTTACTGATTCTCTGCCTTTAGCCCTCAATTATGCTAAAATTGGTTTTAGGGGTTACCATTGCTCTCCTAATAGCTAAATTCCCCAGCCCTTTCTTTTATCTTTATCCATTCTATTCAATCAACGGTGTTGATCATATTTACCTTTTAAAACCCCTCTTCTATCCTGACTTCTGTAGAGCCTCTATCTCCCATTTTCAATTCTCGCTTTGACCAACCTTTCACAATTTCATTCACTGGCTCCTATTCCTCCTACCTTCCACAAATGTGATGTTCTTCAGAATTCTATCTTCTACCTCTGCTCTCTCTAAAAACTCTTAATGGCCAACTCTTAATGCCCAAATACTCTGGGCATTTTCACTTCCAAATAACTTCTACCAGATCTATACTGGGCTTCAGACATGCATAACTAACTACCCATGAGATGGTTCCACCCAGAGGTATTTAGCTCACTACAGAGGGTGAAAAGCCATTTTTATAGTATTTGCTGATCTCTGCGGCATGAAGACCCCACTACAACTGATTTCCAGCTATCAATGTGAAGTCACTGAATACAGAGTTGGAAAGAAATGTGCACAGGTGGCTGTCTCAAGCAGGTGTAATGTGACTCCACACACCACTTGTTCTACCTGGTATCCAAGAGCAAAGGCTCTCAAACATTTTTTTTTTTGACATATGGTAGAAAATATATTTTATATCAGTTATGTTCATGCCTACATATGAAGAAAAAAAGTTCTATGAAATAATACTTAACTTTACCGCACACGATACACTCTAAAATTTATCCTGTCCATTTTGTTAAAAACTACTAGTCTTGACTCTCAAGTAGATTTCATAAATTGTTAATGGTTCAAAACCCACAATTAAAAAAATATCATCCTCAGGCCTTTTAAACTCAATATACACAGAATTGCATGTATTATTAATTCACTCTTCAACCTGTTTCCCTGTTTTCCTTTCTCAGTTAATAGCCCATCATCTACCCGATTTCACCAGCTAGAAATCCCAGGGCCATTTTGGACACATCCTATTTTTTTGGGGGGTGGGGTGGGGTGGGGTTTAATCCTCACATCCATTTCTGCCTTGTTACTATCCCTCAAGTAGATCTTCCAATCTCAATTCTCACTGTCACTATTCTGTTTTATACCATCACCTTTCTCCTAATAGACTCCTAATTCATCTACTGCTTTTGATTTCTCCAATCTCAACTTATCTTTTTTGAGTATGAAATTCTTTCAAAAATAAGTTATACAACTGCTCTGCTTAACAATTTTGATGGTTCCCCATTGCCGCCAAGACATTTTTCATTTATTCAGAAAACATTTATTGAGCAACTACTGTGTGCTAGGCTCCTTACTGAATGCAGGCTAATAAAAATGGCAAAGTTCCTGTCCTTAAGAAGATCACACTGCAAACTCCATTGCATTACTCAGAAGACTGTTATGGAAGCCCCTATTCATTGTTTCATCCTTACCTTCTGCTCTGTCCTATCTATATACCTGATGCTCTTGCCACAGTGGAGAATTGACATTCCCAAGGTATATTGTTCACTTTTAACGCCCTTTCCACCTCCCATGCCTTTTCTTATGCAGTTTCATATTCTATAGAATATTCTCCCTCTCTTTCTTCCAGATGCACTCCTACTCATCTTTGAAAGCTACTATCTTGGTAAAGCCTTCTTTTTCACAAATTTTTATTCTTAAGAAGTTTTAAATATTTAATCAATGTAATCATGCACATACTCCAAATAATTAAATAGTACTAAAGTATTAAAAGAGAAAAAAGACAGTGTCTCCCATGCCGGAGCCCTACGGCAAACATCTAACAGTTCCCTAGAGGGGGAGTGAGGATTGAGAAAGATAGAAAAAAGAGACAGATAGAAAGTGACAAAGAGATATAGTCAGGGAAGGCTAACAGTAAATACTGTGCCCAGAGCTTATTTAGCACAGCATATATATACCCCTGGAGAAGCAACACCCACACATATGCAAATGATCACTGACCTTTACATAAGTTCTTGTAAATTCTCGAAAAACATCCTTGTTCCTGTTTTTGTCTCTTATTCCCTGGGGCAAGGAATGTCTCTTATTCCCTGGGGCAAAAAACATTCAACAGCCAAACCTCCTCCTTCAGTAAACAAGCCCACCTGCCCTGCAAACTTCTAGCTTGTAGGCAACTTCAACCCTGTCTGCAGGGCATTCATCAAGAATGGCTCCCAACACTCCCACCACAGCCCACCCTAATTCCAGTACAATTTCCCAAAAAGAATTATTCTAAGTGACTTCTGATTTTAGATAACTGGTGGTTATCTCTGTGTTTCCAAAATGATATACTATATTATCATTTCTTGGTGTGTCATCTTAGGCACTATCTCATTTCTAGCTCACCCACATACTGGTCTTTTCTTTTCCCTGATCTTTCTAATAGAGTTGTGTTACACATCTATACTCAGGCCCTCCTGCTGCTCTCCCCTCCGCAAAGTTACTATGTATCCAGACCTTTGTTTTCTGTTTTACCAACTACAGACAGTATGTGTTGACTCTCCATTTACTGAAATGAGACCCTTAGTAACTCAATCTTCTCTCCACCCTGCTTCCTACTTCTACCTCCTTCTACCTACCTACCTACCTACCTACCTACCTACCTACCTAACTTTACTTTTACATTAAAAAAAAGTTCATCATATTTACATTCCCGTGTATAATCATAATCAATTATTTTTTGGCTTGTTTACAGGTATTCTAAAATTTGAAAACCAATAAGCAATGTTTCAATTATTAAACTACATGAATCTTGTTCTCCACGGTCGAGTGGAGTGTTCAATCATACATTCTTCTCTGGGCTATTTTGAGAAGTATATTCTTAAATTTCAGGTTTAAATATAGTCTTCTTTTTAGATACCACCCAGTAAATAACTCAAAATCAATCCACTCGTATCATGCTTTTCCTGGTACGTTTTCCACCTTGCAGTTCCTAGTTGTAACTTAAATTTTTTATTTTAAATCTTTTTCCTTTCATTCTGTCACCTTCTAAAAGTCTCAAGGGTTTCTAAGTACCAACCATTCTTTCAGTTTTATCAAAGAAGGCCTAAAGATCTCTTGGATAGAGCATAAAGTAACCTTTTAGAGTAATATTCTGGGACAATTTGTTTTATAGCAGGTCTAGGCACAAGAACTTCCCTCCTCTGCTCATCTGGATTGGAGCCACTTTTCTTTCAATCTTGTGCACCAAAGGCAACTTTGACTCCTGCCCCTTTGGAGGACAATTAGTAACTCATTCTCTGAACTCCCACAGTCCTCTGCATTTACCTACTTGGGATAGCACTCCACCTTGTTATTTTCTTAGTCTTCAGGGCACACACTGTGTCTTATTCATCTCTGAAATGGTACCTGACATTCATCTGGTCCTTAATAAATAGTATTGAAAACACTATTGAGTACATTATTATTATTTAAACCGATATCTTGATTGCAAGGGAGAGCCAACATTTTTGTTCATAGTAAAGAATAAATAAGCACTGCTATGTTGATGGGAAATAGGAGTGAGAATTAAAAGATAAAATAGCTCAACAAAGAATTAGCTTATAAACATAAGAACATTATTTCTTTTCCTCACTACATGACATTAAAACAAAACCGATATCAGATTCACCTTATAATCTATATGTTTTTCTGCCTTTTCACCTATTGGAATTTTTAAATTAATTTTTTATTAATTTCACAGGACTAGGGTTGCCAGATAAAATACAGGATGCTCAGTTAAATTTGAATTTCAGAGAAAAAAAATAATTTTTTAGTACAAGAATATTCCAAATATTGCATAGAACGTACTTACACCCAAACTTTTTCCTTGTTTATCTGAAATTCAAATTTAACTGGGCATCCTGTAGTTTTGTTTGCTAAACCCACCTACTCTACACTGGGTATCTTTTCAAGGCACTAATCAAGTAAATGCCAACCACCATGACTGCCTCAGAGAATATGATCTGATGATGATGGGAAAAGGTATAGAGCTGGCTTTTAGAGAAATAAATAAAATACTTCATACTTGCCTTCAGTATCTACTTTAAAAGCCCACCATTTTTTTTAGGTGTGATGTAGAGTCTTCTGCTGCTTAATCTGGTCTTAAGGTCAAAGGGAAGAAGGCCTAGAGATCTCTTGGATAGAGCATAAAGTTCCCTTTTAGAGTAATATTCTGGGGCAATTTGTTTTATAGCAGGTTATCTCAGGTAGTACAGGGAAATGTCATTAGGCTAATACTTTTTAATAAAAATTTTCATTTTGTTAGGTTTAAATAAGTCACTGTCTTAAAAGATATATTATCTATTATGCTGCGCTCATCCTAAGCATTTCACATGTATTTATATTTCATTCTCAAGTGCCTCTAACTAATGTACTTTGATTATCTCTATGTTAAGGCTGAGGAAATTGAGAGCCACTAACATGTGGGGGAGAAACTAGCTGTAATCCATGCCTTCTTACCGCAGTCTTCAGAATAAAAATAAAATAAATTTCATCTACAGTTCTGTCACTCAGCCAAAACCAAAAATCACTAAAAATTACAAACTTTAATAACACCAAACATACATTTTCAATGATCTTTCCCGAGTCTCTAATGGACACTTTAAATGACTATGTTTTCATTAGAAAGTAGATTGAGGAGAAAGCATTGCAAAATTTAGGAAGGGATTTCAGTTAAACCCAAATAACTGAGACAAATAAACTGGGCTATGGATGGCCCCTCTTACATCACCACCACTCCCCACTCATAACCTCTCTTCCAGATTGCCTGACAGTATACCTGCACTGAGATATGAAACTAACACAGGGGCCGGCCTTTCAATCCAGAGCACTTTCCACATAATTGTTTTGAATTGGTGTCCAATCTGCAATCTTCGCACAGAAATGCGAAATGCAGAGGGTTTATCGGATTACAGATTCGAGGAGAGACAATCTAGTGAAACAAGCAAGGTTGGTTTGATGTGGGCAAATTGAATAGGGAACAGGTCTGATCAGGAGTAGAATTGGGGCGCAGCACCCGCCCTAGGCGCTGTCTAGATCCATTCACAGGGCGCAGTAAGCCCAGGATGCGGGACCCCGGGCTCCTCCTCGGGAGAGTGTTAGCGCCTGAGTACCCTAGCCTCCCAAGCTGCACCTGCTTGTGGGAGGCTGCTGGCCACACGCTCCACCCCGGCCCCTCCTCCTGCAGCGCGGGGGAGGGAGAGAGTCCGGTGATAAGACCGCGCCGGGCGGACCCAGGGCAAAGCCCGCTGCAGCCCCCTTGCCCGCCGCACACCGGAGCTGTCCTCCCGCCCCGCTGCCAAGCGGACAGCAGTTGGCAGAGGCCCGAAAGTGTTGGCAGCGAGTGGCAGTCGCGTTTGACGCGGGTCGCGTCGGTGCGCAGCGGAGCTCTTCCAGGGTCCCCGCTTCTTGCGAGCAGCTCACCGAAGCGCCCGGGTGAGGAGGGACCGCGCTGGAGGCGGGGGACTGGGAGCGGCGACGAACTGTGGTAGAATATTTGTGTGTGTGTGTGTGTGTGTGTGTGTGTGTGTGTGTGTGTGTGTGTGAGTGTGATGAACATGTGGGAGGGACCCGGTTGTTTGGAATGAATTTTGAGGAGCTACTTGTCTGAGAGATGGCCTTGAGATGATTCCCATAAGATGCGCACACAGTTCTGGTGGAGGGAACCACAGGAAAACTGGGAACAAGTTCACTGTGCTCTGGGCTCAGTTGGAAGGCAGTGTGGCTGGAGTACAGTGAGGGGAACCGAGGAGTGAGGCTGAGGGACAGCGGCCAGCTTAAACAGAGCCTCATAGGATGAGGTAAACAGTCTGGGCTTTACATGCATTGAAAAGCCAAAAACAGAGGCGCGACATGATAGATTTATTATTTTTTTCATAGGTAACTCTGGGTACTATGTGAAGAATAGATAATGGGGGCAGGGAAAGAAGTAGCAGTAGGTGGGTAGAGCTGTTTTTGGAGGTAGAGTGCGAAGTTAATGTTTCTCAAATTTCCCATCTATTTAATGGAGATGACATTGCGACAAGTGCCCCACTTAATTTGTAAAAAATAAATAAGCCAGTGAATATGCTCTTAAGAGTAATGAAAGATTTTACTACTATTATTATTTACTAATATCGTGTTACTTTGAATTCTCTGTGCATCATTTTCACAATTTTTATAATAAATTTCAGTGTCTTTTTATTTATCTTATTTTTAATTAATATATTTTATTATAGACAAACAATGTTTTTCTCTGTTGAGAGCATTGGCAAACCTTAACTCAGAGTTACCAATAGAATACACCATTATAGAGTGCAGTGAAATTAATGCTAAACTGATAGCCGACTTACTTTTAAAAGTTAAATGTGATCAGGTAAAACTCAAACTAGAATATATGAAGCTTGGAATTGGAAAAAATACAAAAAAAAAAAATACTTAGCTTTGCCTCTGTCCTGGATAAGATTGTGCACATATATCTTTGAGGGAAAAGATCTGTCAATAATTGAAAATCTGTATGTGGCCGTGAAATTTCTGGAAAGGGCTGTGAACCAGAGTTGAATAGTAGTACTATTTTGCTTAGTGGAACATTCTCTCTCATACGAAACTCTTGAACCTTCCCTAGTTGATCACTAGAGGGCCAGGGAAGAGTTTTGGTGTTGTTTACCAAGTAGAGTAGGGATGACCTCAGCAACAGGACAACTGACTGCCACAATGACACAACCCTATTTCTCTTTCCTGCCTCATTTTGATGCACAACTCACCATAAGGAGATGTTTCTGTTTAGAAGCAAATGGAGGCCCTTTCTCATTTACATGGTGTGCACTGGAAGATTCAATTCTTAGTGACTTAACGGTCTCTCAATTACCTTCACTTGCCAGACTCTGTTAATTATTTATTGGTCGATGTGTCTGAATTTCAGCTTGAAGTGGCCAGTCTGCTGATTCAAATTGCAGACAAAATGTGACTCATTCTGGGATCTGTACAGTTACTTTTCTGTCATATTTACCATCATTGTCCTGTAGGGTTAAAGGTGGTTGGGGCATTTTTAAGGGAGAGATTAAATTTCCTCCTTGAAGCCACTAATCTATTCTGTTTGAGTTACATGTTTTGCAATGTTGAATAGCTGCTCTCTTTTATAAATCAGTAGATTTTACATACAAAAATGATTTTTCAGCTTTTCTTGAAAAATAAAGCAGAAGACTTAGTAACAGGGAGCTCTCATTCTTACATGACAGCAATCTGCTGGAATAGAGTGATGTGACTCCTTTTCAGATGGTCCAGTTTGCTAAGTTCCCACCACTGCTTTTTGTATTATACAGGTCCTGTTTAACTCATGTAAGTTGCCTAGCTGGCCCTTATAGACTTCTGATATTAAGCCTCAGGTTTGGGCTTATCTAGCCTGTTCATTCCACTTTTACCCTCATTCTTGTAGGAATCCCTTTTCCAGAATCCTTACTAGTAGCCCAATGTGCTTAAACTGCTGCTCTAATTTAGAGAATAAGGTAATTGTTGTAAAGCTTCTGAAAACCACGTTCTATAGTCTGGGTGCAAATGGAACTAGTCTCTTTTCCATAAAAGTAGCATAGCTGTCATGGGTTTTCCCCGAGTAAACATCTCTGGTTTCTTCAACAGCTCCTCATGTGACTTGCTCCCTTATTCCCTCACCAGTCTGGTATTGTTGGGTTTTTGTTCCTTTGATTAAACTTTCATGTATTAAAATCCCTAAAGTCCTACTAGTTCCATGAAGTGTGGTTTAACTGGTGTGGAATATCCCAGCATGTTTCCAGTATGGCATCAAACTGCCCAGTGATCTTAGATAACTTTTAATATTTATGCTGTCAAAACTGTACAGGGAACCAAATATCCGGACATTTGCCAACTGGATGTAGGTGAGTTCTGATTTTCAAAACCTAGGTAAAATCAATTAATTTTATTTTTCTTGCAGCTGTTAAGAACTTGTACTTATAAATGGTCATGTTGTTAAATTGCTCCCACAATACGGAACTACTTCTTATTTTGCTTTCTTGAACTTTATCTTTTTTCTTAGGTTGTTGTGAAATGGTTACACAAGAGTTATATCTACTGTGTCCAAAATAAGAGGCATTTGACATTTTTACAGAAGCCACTTAAAAGTTACACTTTTGAGATAATGTCCAGACTAAGTTTCTCATATGGTAGAGAGAACATAATACTGAGTAAGTATTTTTTTTCTCTTTTCTAGTTTCAATATTAACATGCATGAAATAGGGAAAGTTTGCTGATGCTTTTAAAAGGAATCACATTTCTTAGATAGAAATGGAACCTCAGAGTACAACCACACCCATGAACCCATCCCTTTTCCAGCACCTCTGGCAGGGGACCACTTAGCATTGTTTGAATCCTCCTCATGACAAACAACTCACTCTACATTGTTACCTGTACATCACAAATTGCCTAATTATTAAAAAGTTCTACCTTATATTGAACAAGCTTCTGCCTCCCTGTAGCCTGTTACAGAATGAACAAGGATATGGTTCCTTATTAAACAAGGATATGGTTTCACCTGCATCCCTTAGACCAGGGTTTCTCAATCTCAGCGTTATTGACATTTGGGGCTGGACATTTCCATGTCATGACGGCTGTCCTGTGCATTGTAGGATATTTAGCAGCATGCCTGGCCTCTACCTACCACATGCCAGTAGCAGTCCTCTCTTAGTTGTGACAACAAAAAAATGTCTCCAGACATTGCCAGATCTCTTCTGGTTTCAGAATGAAGTAAATATTGTCTCCTTATCAAGCAAGGGTATAGTTGCTTTAAAAATATTGCTTATGGAAAACTATATGAGGTCATCCTCATTTAATTATTAGCAGGAGTTTCAACTAGTTCCTGAGCAGGGAAGAAAATGGGTATAAAATTACAGAGATATGAGCTTTCAGAGTTATACTTTTCTGTAATTTTTGGATTTTTAAACCAAGAATATACAACACTTACATAAAATAACAACAAAAAATACTTCAATAAAAGAGTAATAATGAATTGCTTAGAAATTGGGGCTGGAAGATTGACAATGTCCTGCTTTCATCTTATTGTAAAATACCCAAAGCAGATTTTATCTTCTTAATCATTCAATTTGGTATTGGGACAATTTTGAGATTTTTAAAATCACTTTCTTTGACTTTAGTTGAAAGTAAATTGGTCTGTTATTTGCTCTCTGGTTTCATTCTACAACTTTAGATGCTCTATATTAGTTTTCTATTGCTGCCGTTACAATTTATCACAAATGTATTGGCTTGAGGAAACACAAATTTATTATCTTACAGTTCTGTAGGTCAGAGGTCTAACAGAGAAGTCTCACTGGGCTAAAATCAGGCTTTTTAGGGCTGTATTTTTATCTGGGTACTCTGGAAGAGAATCTGTCTCCTTGCTTTTTCAAGATTCTAGAGGCCACCCACATTCTTTGGCTTATGGTCACCTTCCTCCACTTCAAAACCAGCCATGGTGGCCTGAGTTCTTCTCACATCTAATCACTCTTACTTCCTCTTCTGCCTCTTCCACTTTTAAGGAACTTTGTAATTACATTGGGCCCACTCGGGTATTCCCAAATAATCTCCCTATTTTAAAGTCAACTAATTATCAACCATAATTCCCCTTTGCCATTCACAGAAAAAATTGACAAAGATAGAGCACTGATACTTATGAAAGAGCATTTTCTTTCTCTTTACCAATAACAGAAGAGTCAAGGAACTTTCCCTAATCTGTTGCCAGGACTGGGTTTTACTCTGACTTATTCATTAACTCTTGATGCAAATTCTCAACTTGAGAATTGACATTTTACCTATTGGTTTGGTTTGTCTTTTATTTCAAAAGGGATATGATGCCTGGTGAGAATTTAACAGTTACAGACAAATAGGAGAAAATAGGAATATCAAAGATCATGGTAGTATATATGGAGATCTCAGCTGAGATTTGAAGAGCAAGTAGAGTACTGTGGTTTCAGTGGTAGAAAGTTCACAGAAGAAAGGAAAAAGATGATATCAACTTTTAAGTGGATTTAAATAGGATGCATTCTCTAAGCTCTCATTTAAATGTCTTCTTTATCTGCCAAGATGATATTTTTCCTAGTGGTCAAGGAACCAAAATTGAAGAAAATTATTTTCAGGCTTTACTATTTAAAATATTATTGATTTTTAATGTAAATATTCTCATAAATTTAAATTTTTAAAAAAGAGAAAAATAGAAAGATAAAAAATTATCTTTAGTTTCTAACTATACAAAACTCTCCAAAGAAGATAAACTTTGTAAATATAATTTTTTTATGTTTATTTTGTTTCTTCTTGTTGTTGCTCCTCTTTCTCTTTCTCCTTCTTTCTCTTTTCATTTATGTATCTGGGATCACAGATAATTCTTAGAAAGCTCTATACAACATTTTACTTAATATTAAACAAACACTTTTCATGGTCATACAAACTCTTCTTAAACATACTCTTAAATATCATTTAAAAATTATTTTTTATTAGTAAAGCAATGCATTTTATTTAAGATATGCAAAACATGGAGAAAACACCCATAATTCTATCACCCTTGTTATATTACCTTTTACTATGAATTTTGTATGAATTTTTATATGGCAATTTTATATTCATTTTACAATTAGAATTACATTGTAAACAGTTTCCTACATTATCAAGAATTATTTTGTAAAAATCATATTAATCATGTTAAAATCCCACTGGTGATATTCTCTTATTGTTCAACATCTGTAAGGTTTCCATGTATGTGTGTGTATGTTGTGTGTGTTGGCTTTTATAAAAACAGTAGAAATAAACACTATAATGCATTATAGTTTTAGAGTTTTATCTCCTTGTGTAGAAGATGTTTTTGTGTGCTGATCTCAGAAATGTATAAAGATCAAAGGATATGATCAATTGAAGTCTTGCCAGATTGCCTTCCAAAAAATTAGTGTGCCTATTTATACTCCACTAGAATTATTGACTTTGCTTTAGTAAATTTTTCACAGTTAAAAGAATAGGTAAGTCCTATGTGCCTGGAGTTTGGATTACCAGTTATTGCTTTGTCTGACCAGTTAAAAAAATTTTGTAATGACTGGTGCTGGTGGTAATGGGTTTTCATACATTATGATAATGAAGACTGCTGTGTCAAGGGTTTTATTGTTGTTGCCTTTGATTCTCCAGTTCTAAATGTTCAAAGTAAAGATGAGACTTTTCAGGAATCTAGTTTTCAAATATAAATACATTTCTAGCTAACTCATATTTCAAGGTTGAGAAAAAGAATTTCCTAGTGCTTATTATATCCTAAGCCCTTGGTTAAGTAGTAATAATAAAAAGACAAATGAGACCATTCCCTGCCCTGGAGGAGCTCACAGACTATTGAGCAAAGCAATTCTGTGAACAGACAATTGCAGTAGAGGGTGAAAAGTGCCCGAATGGAATGGAGCCATGTGCAGGAAGCTGCCAGAGCAAAGAAGTGGCTGCCTTTTGTGCTGCTAGTGGCCCATAGCCTGACTGTACCCAGACAGATGAGCCTCTGCTCAATGAGGTGGGACATGCCTTCTCTTTGGTGTTCTTGAGGAACCAGGCCCAGAGAAGATTTCTTTTCCTGGCTGCAGAGAAACTTTGGTGATGGTGGTCCACTGCTTTGAACACAGCTGTTTTGTGCCATCAGCTATTGACAGTCCTGACATATCTTTTCATCTCGCAAATCACACCAGAGGCAGTGACAAAGACAGTGTATTTTGTGGTGTTGGGAAGGATGGAAAGAGGAGAGATATCCCATTTGGGTCCTTTCACCACTCAGTACACCCCGGCAAAAGGAGGAAGATTTGCCATCAAGTCCTGCCCATGACAAAGGCTCACTGTATAATCTCAGGCAGGTTGCTTAGCCTTCCTGTCTCATTGATCTTCATCCTTCAAACTGATAAATGGAGGTGCTAAATTCTGTGTCTTTTTTATTTTTGCTAGAGCTTTATTTTTATTAAATTTTGTAAACTGTTATAGCATTCATTATGATTATTATTTGAAAGTCTCTTTCTTTGCTGAGAATTCTGAAGACAAAAATCACACCTATTTTAAAAATCTTCTTATCCTAAAAATATAGTGACTGACACATAGGCACTCTTAAGATTGAATAAATGAAAACATGAATAAATGAATGAATGGGACAGCCAATCATTAAATTATTTAAAGGATTATTACTTTGAGGATGAGATCAGATAGCACATATGATAAGGTGGTGAAAAAACTGTTCACAAACAGTACCCGTATTGTTTAACCATGGCAATTTCCAAACACTATATTTGGGGGTTGGCTGTGTCAGAATCCCTAAAGAGCTAAAATGCAGATCCCAGGAACTGCCTTATGAAGATTCTGAGTCATTAAGTCCTGGGGCTCAAGAATCAGTGTGTTCAAAGTTCCCCCAAGAGCTTTTGTCACTTGCGTGAGATCAGGTTGGAAACCTGAGTGTGCCGTTTCACCTAGCCTTAATTCCACTCTGATGACCAAAGGTGATGGCCCTGGCACTGGTTTGGTAGGAATCATGGGGAAGGAAATGCACCTCAGTCCTTCTTGGAGGACTTGGGAAAGCCCTGCCAGAAATTGGCTATCTCTCATTCTTCCCGAGGTTATTGTCAGGGAATGTGGAATGAATATCAAGGAGCTGTGGGCAAGCTGAACTTCTTTGGGTCAGTGTTCCTAAAAATTGCTGTTGGTCTCTCTGTATTTCACTTTGTCTTCCATTTTTCCTTATCTTCATCACAAGTGAGTTTCCATTCATAAGCTGTATGCATCAGGGGTGGAATTTTCTAAAGACCTGTCCTCATGACCCTGTAAACATTTTCTGTGGATGATGTTATTTGATGAAAAACCTAGTTGTGACAGTATAACAGAGGAGTAGTGGTGGAAGCTGGTAAACAGATAGCCTGACTTTAGTTCAACTTCTTCTATTGCAATTCTGTAGTTATTTCCCTGGATTCATACACAATACTCTGCAGTTTCTAACCATTTTAGCATGTTGCTCCAAATTTATATTAGAACAAAAAACAATCTCTTGGGAGAAAAATTTCTAACCCTTGTTATTGTTGTTATTGTTTTTATGTAATTTCTAAGTTAAATTTATTTGGGTGACATTGGTTAATAAAATTATACAGATTTCAAGTGTACAATTCAATAATACATCATATGTATATTGCATTATGTGTTCATCACCCAATGTTAAATTTCCTTTTGTCACCATATAGTCACCCCCTTTACCCTTATTTGTCTATCTCCAACCCCCCTTTCCCTCTGGTAACCACTAAACTGTTGTCTGTGAGTCTCTGTTTGTTTGTCTTGTTTGTTGCTTTCAGTTTTCTGTGCCACATATGTGTGAAATCATATGGTTCTCAATTTTTCTGACTTATTTCACTTAGCATGATAATCTCTAGATCCATCCA
Organism: Macroglossus sobrinus; assembly: GCA_004027375.1. Classification (NCBI taxonomy): domain Eukaryota; kingdom Metazoa; phylum Chordata; class Mammalia; order Chiroptera; family Pteropodidae; genus Macroglossus; species Macroglossus sobrinus. Next base: position 47,124 of record PVKZ01005726.1, read on the forward strand.
TGTTGTCACAAATGGCAGTATTTCATCTCTTCTTATGGTTGAGTAATATTTTATTGTCTATATATACCACATCTTCTATATCCAATAATCTCTCAGACTCTTTGGTTGTTCCATATCCTGGCCACCATGAATAATTCTTCAATACGTCATCTTCTCAATCCAGGGAGCTCCCAAACACTTTAGCATCATTAAAATAATTCTTCTCCTCCTCTACCTCCTTCTCCTTCCTTCTTCTTCTTCCTCTTCTTCTTCTTCT